>PVIR01019977.1:0-31304 GCA_004026965.1 Petromus typicus
AATACATTGTGCTCTGAAACTTGCCCCTCCTCAAGCAGAAAATGGACTCTAGAGTCATACATCATACCATGTACTAAACTGAACTCAAATTAAGTCAATGGTCTAAATGTTAACACAGAAATAATCAGCTGCAAGATAAAATAAGTCAAACTCTTGATAGCGTAGGCAAAAGGACTTTGAGAAAAGAACTCCAGCAGAGGAAGAAATGACATTTACAGTCACCATGTGGGGTGATTATTAAAAATATTCTGTCCAGCAAAGGAAACAGCACAAAGAAGGAAGATACAATCTACATAATGGGAAAATTTTTGCCAGCTGTTCCTTAGTAGAGGACTACATCTAGAATACATAAAGAACACATAAAAATTATACCCCTCCCAGTAACTAAAAAACCCAACTAAAAATGAGTGACTGAAATTAAAAGGCCAACTTCTCAGAATACAAAATGTAAATGGCCAATAAATAAATGAAAAAATGTTCAAATGCACTAGTCACTCAGAAAATGTAAGTGGAAACCAGTATAACTACTATTAAAATCAATATAGAGATTCATCAAAACACAAAAATTAGACATCCAAATTGGCTAGCAGTTCTCCTTCTAGGTATCTTCTTGAAAGAGTTAAGCTCAGCAAATTTACAAGGTTATGGGCACACTTTTTATAGCAGTACACTCCATCATAGCTCAATTTTGGAAACAGCTTGTATGTTCACCAACAGATATGTTGATGATGAAAGGAACAAAAGTAAAAAAAAAAAAAAAAAAAAGCTTACCAAAAGACATAGGAAAATATCAAGAATAATTCCACTTGTCTATACCTAATCTTTTCCACAATTGCAGAGTATAATTAAAATTTCAAAGTAAGTATCAGATATTTCAGTTATACAGATTTTAAAAATGAAGAGAGAGAAATCAGATAATGGTACATGTAAGTGTACATTTTCGCTTTTCTCATCAGATAGGTGGGACAGAAAACATCCTGAAGGCAGTCACTTACCCAAAAATTCTTATCTTCAGGTGGTTGCTATGAAAAATGCTGATGTTATTTACCAATAAAGAGGAGAAAAAAGAGCAAGTGGACCATAAGGAGAAAATGATTTTAAAATTCAAATTTGTTTATATTATTTAGTAGGCTGTTGAGTCCTATTAAGAAAGATCTGAACTCAAATGATGAGATACAGATTTCAGTAAGGACTGTCATCCCACCCGGACATATTACTCAGAGACAGCTTTTTCATACCCTACCACTAGTAATTTTACTTGATTTGTCTGACTTAGTAGACTTCATTAGAATCAAAACAATTGATGTGAATAGATTTTAAAATATTAAATTTTATTGAAGTATTACTAATAATATTACTAATAGTTATTTCAGTCCAATGTTCATTTATTCACAGTACTCATTTATTCACCAGGATAAACTAAAATGGCCTAATTTTGGAATCTTTTCTTTCCTAGTTTTGATCATGTGACTTTTTTCTTCTTTACCCTTTTTTCTCCTTGATTCAGCAAGTGAGTTGAAGTGTTTTTTTTTTTTTTTTGTTGTTGTTGTTTTTTGTTTTTTCTTTTAGGAGAGTATCATTTTTATTGGTCAAGGGATTTCTAGGGCAGCTCTGATTTTAGTTATAGATACATTTAGGTTCATTCCAAATGTTTTTCCTGAATGACAGGAAAAGGACTGCAAGGAGTATAATTACCTACAAGGGCTACAATTTTTCTTAGCAGAAATGCAGGAGGTGAGACCAAACCACATAAATACATTTTAAACTTATGCTGACATCTTATTATCTAATGTTTCATTAAGCCAAACAAGTTACATGACCAATCAACCAATGAGGATATATGGACTCAAATAATTATGGGAAAGAGTACGTAACAATGTCCAAGTTTTAAATGGATTAGCATATCAATGCATATTTCTATTACAGAGATGGAGTAAGGAGTTGGAGAAAATAAATTCATCCACCATGCACACATATGGAGGATACCAAGTAATTGATAAAACAGATACAAAGAAAGAGCCTGAAGTCAGTCACCATAACTTTTTGAATTCAGTGAAAAAATGTTTATCACTCGGTTCTTTAATCCAGAGCACACAAGAAAGGAAAACAAAATTCGACAAATGCTCTGCTATGTACATGGGTCTTCATAATGATGATAACATGTACAGAGTGCGGTATGAAATAAGCTTCTTTTAGTTTCTGAAAACCATTATCTGGGAGCACAACTTTCTCTCGAGGCAATGTTCAGAGAATACTAAAATTAAAATATGTGTATTTTAATTAAATTGTTTTAGGCATCTTGAATCAAAGTTACATGAGCCTCTGATTTTTTTAAGTTATAATGTTATTTGTACAGAAATAGCTTTGCTAAATATTTGTCAAATGTTTTCCTAATATTTTCTGTTTTGGTCTTTTGTGTTTAACATATTCTGATTTTCATAACATTGTGTTATGAGAATTGATAAGAGATGGTAGACAGATTTAGGACTCAAGTGCTGTGATTTATAGAATGATTTGAGAGGAGTGGACAGTCTTTATTTTTTTTATCCAGGAGTTTTTTTTTTTTTTTTTTTTTTTTTTTTTTTTTTTTTTTTTAAGACATGGTCTCGCTTCGTGGTTCAGGCTGGCCTTGAGCTCAGCCTCCAGCTCACATCACAGCAATCCTCATGCCTCTGCCTCCTGAGTGCTGGGATTACAGGCGTGAGCCACCACACCTGGCACTGTGGTATGTGGTACTGGTTGCTGCTGGGCATGAGTCTCCACACCCAGTATTGTTATGTGATTATTGGGGAATTGAACCTGGGCCCTTGCACTTACAAGACAGGCACCGGAACCATTGAGCTAACCCCCCGGCCCAATCCTGGAGCTTTTTGAAGGTTAAAATAACAAAAATATAGAAAATTTTCAGAGAAGAATCTATCAAGACAGTTAACTGTTTTAACAGAAAGAAGACAAGTAGTCATAATTGGTTAATTTAGAAATATAAGTTGGACTAGTTATTAAAATAATTGTGCAAAAGACAGTATGAATATAAATTAGTAAACCTTTGTTGTAAAGAGAACTCTCCTTCTAATGTTTCCAGTTCAAAAAAAGGGTGATCTTTTATTTATTTTTAAATTGAAAGCATTGGTATATTTTAAGCATGTATGATAATCACATTGATCATTGACGATTTGTACCTGCTCGTGATATAACTTGATTCTTATTTTTTCCACTCCCCTCCCCTTTCTCTAGCCACCTCATTAGCTTTGTTCTCACTTTTCTCCTTCATATTTTTCTTTCTCTTATTTTCTTTCTCTCCTATTCCCAAGTTCACAGTCCCCTTTGAAGATCTTTCTATTTCACAGTACCTATTAAAAATTTGGACAAAAAAGTAAGGAAACAAATTTTATATATATGGGGGGGTGGTAGGGTGGGTGGGGCTATGGGAAAAAATGAGAATTAAATTGTGTCTTATACTGGTACAAATCCCCATTATGGAGTGCAATCATGATGTGTATATTTAATGTACCAATAAAGATAATTTAAAAAAAATTTGGAACTTCATTTACATTAGAGAAGTGATAGATAATTCAAATATATGTGTCCTATTTATTTCACTTATGAGTATGGCCTCAATTTGCATCCATACAGCTATAAGTATCTTTAATATCATTCTTTATGGCTGAGTAATACTCCATTTTATTTTAAAAAAATCTCTCTATCTAGTCTCCAGTTGATGAGCATTTAGGCTGTCTCCAAGATTTGGTAATTACAAACTGTGCTACAATAAACATGAGTGTGTGTATGTTGGTGTGGTGTGATGCTTTCAATTTTTTCATTAATACACCCAGCAGGGAAATAGCGAGATTAAATAGGACCTTGAGTTCTAGTTTTTTGAGGAATCTCCACCCTGGTCTCCACAGTGGTTGCATGAGTCCCTATTCTCACCAACAGTGGAGAAAGGTTCCTTCCTCCCTCCAGCCTTGCCAGTACTGGCTTTGGGTTGATTTCTGGACAGTGTTGTTTTCTTCTGCATCTCTCGAATGACCAGTGATGTTGAACATTTCTTCGTTTGTTAATTTGCTGCTTTTATTTTTCCATTTGAAAAACTTTAATTGCAGATTTCTGTTTTTGAATTTGGTCATTGAATTTTCAGGATATGATTTTTTCACTTCTGTGTATATTCTAATCTAGTAGTCCTCTGTTTGAAGAACAACTGGTAAATATCTTCCCACATCATAGGTTGTTTGTTTGTTTGTTTGTTTTTTGAGGGAGGCTTTGTTGTTATGCAAAGCTTTTTTACAAAATGAGATTCCAGTTATTTATTCTGTTTTAATTGATTTTATTTGTACATTTTATATACACACTATGATCACAGTGAACATTGAGAATTTGTATCAGTACATGACACATATTAATTCTAATTTTTCCAGTTACTGATTCTTTCTGCTAGTTCTTATGCTGTTAAAGTTTTGTTCATAAAGTCTTTCCTTGTACCAGTGTCTCCAAGATTTCTGCCTTAACCTATCTTCCAGCAGATTTAGTGTTTCTGTTTTAATATTTACATCTTTAATCCACTTCCGTATCAGTTTAATGCTTGGTGAAAACTGTAGGTCTTGTTTTAATCTTTGGCAGGTTGAAAAGCAGTTTTTACAACAGTTTATTAAAAGGGCTATCTTTCCCGCCCTGAGGGTATTTTGTTCCTTTGTCAAAGATAAAGTGGCTTATCTGGAGTTGTTTCTGCATTTCCTAGTTTATTCCATTGGCCCTATGGTCTGTTTCTTTTCCAGTGCCATGTTCTTCTTATCACAGTGGCCTTACAGTATATTTTTAAGTTGAGGATTGTGATACCCTTTGCCATATCTTTATTGTCTAGTATTACTTTTGCTATTCTGTGTTTCTTCTAGTTCCAAATGAATTCTTGGATTATTTTCTCTAGGTTTGTGAAATATACTGTTGAGATTTCTACTAAATCTGTCTAATAGTTTTGGAAGTACAGTAATTTTCATAGTATTTTCTCTTCCTGTGCAGGTACAAGGAATGTGTTTACATTATCTTTTATCTTCTTTGATCTCTTTTTTTCCCAGAGTGCTGTAGTTCAAAGTAGGAATCTTTTTCAACCTTTGTTAGATGGATTCCTAGCTATTTCCTTTTTTAAATGTAAGCTCTACTCATATTTATAACTCACAGAAGCTATGAGATAGTAAATGTAGTTTTAAAGTACTATGTTATATTGTTGTACTACTGTTAGTACTATTAGTATTACATATATATATATATATATATATATATATATATATATATATATATATAAATTTTCAATATTGGCAATAAAGGTGAAACATGAGGGACGCAGATCACATCTACCTTCTACCTATTGGTCATACAGCCTGGTTGACCCTATGGTCAACCCTATAGTTATGTTAATAAAGAGACCTCAGGAAAGTTATGCTGAGTCCTAACAAAAGAATAGTAGTGCAGGACTTGGCCAAGACAATTTCTCCTTTAGGGAAGATAAAAAATTTACAGTAAATGATTTTTCTCTTTGCTATTGTTTTGTCATAGTAATAAGTATTTTACTATATGACCTCGAGAGATCTGTGGTCATAATTGCCTATTATACACTATGTTTTCTATACTATGTAAGGTCTATGCTCAGATGGGTTCAGTAGCAATTTATTATAGGATGTAAGTAGTAAATTTAAGGCTGAGCACAAGGGGATACAGACAACACAAGCAATTCTGAGCAGATAGTATAGAATTTTATGTTACACATTATAGTGTCAACACACATTTCTCAGTTTACAACACTGAGAATGTGGCTAGATTTCAGCTGTGAAAAAATCCTGAGGATGGTTTTCAAGTAAGACAGCTTGGTTGTTATATGAGCGTAAGTCAAAAATCTCGTGACATCTATTTTAGTATTATTCAAAGATAGTACCAATAAAAACATTGAGGGGGAAAGTCTTCAATTTGTCAAGCTGAAGGCAATATATATGGGAATTCACTTTGTGTGATAAAAGATGTGGCTTGGATTTCATGGCTAATATACGTGGTGGCTGGTGAAAGGCTTAGAAGAGAAAGACAGATACTAGAGAAAATGGCTTACTATTCTGGGCTCTTATATCCTTTACTCCGTAGCCCATGAAGTGCCAATATCCTACTGCAGGGAAATAGTGTCAATAGCAAAAATACTAGAGAAAGTGGTTCTCTAGAAGATATGTAAGTAGGCTAATGGAGTTGGGCACAATGTAAGAAACTCTTATTACTGAATGTTAATATTATCTAGTGTTACCCAAAATAGACAACAGAGAACCAAGTAAACAGAAAGTAGTAATTATATAAATCACCTCACCATTTAACATTATCTGTTATCACTGAGCCTAGTCCTAGTACAATGGGTACCTGAACAGATTAGTCACAGCTGCAATGATAAAAATAATGTATAAACTCTCTATTAATTCAGTGTTATTTATTTGCCAGTTGTGAAAACTGTATTTAATATTGATATTGACTTCAGGTAAATTATATCATTCTCCAATTTTTTTCTTTAATATTGATTTAGTATTCATATTGACTTCACCTCTGTGTCCTATTTATTTCGCTTATAAGTATGCCTCCAAGGCACATCCTTTGAATATAAATGACTCAAATTTATCATTCTTTATAGCAGAGGAATACTCCATTTTGTACAACAACAACAAAAATATACCACATCTTCTTTATCCAGTCTTCTGTTGATGGGCATTTGGGCTGTTTCCAAGACTGAGCTATCAAAAACTGAGCTTCTATAAACATGGGTACACATATGTCGCTATGATATGAATCTTTTAACTCTTTTTGTGTGTATCCCTAGTAGGGGATTAGCAAGATCAAATGGGACCTGGAATCCTAGTTTTTTGAGGAATCTCCATAGTTGTTACACCTGTCTACATTCCCACAAACAGTGGAGAAGGGTTCTTTTCTCCTTGCAGCCTCTCTTGAATTTGTTATTGATTTATTTCTTCATAGTAGCCATAAATTGTGGAGTGAGATAAAATCTCAATGTTGTTTTCATCTGCATCTCTTGAATGACAGCAGTGTTGAACATTCTTTCATATATTTCTTAGCTGCTTTTAGTTCTTCCTTTGAAAAGTGTCTGTTCATTTCAGATGGCCATTTTTGAACTGGGTCTTTAAATTAGGAAGGAGTGATTTTTTTTAAAGCTCTTTATATAATTTAGATAGTAGCCCTTTGTCTGAAAAAACGACTTGTAAATTTTTTTCTCAATTGTAAGTTGTGTTTTTGCTCTGTCGGTGGTTTTTCTTGCAGTGCAGAAATTTTTAATGAGATGAGATCCCAGTTGTTGGTTATTTCTCCTAGTTTCCATGCTGCAGATGTTTTGTTCAGAAAGCCTTTCTCTATGTCTGTGTCTCCAACACTTCTAACTAACCGATTTTGCTGCAAGTTTAGTGTTTCTGCTTGAATATTTAGATCTCTAATCCACTTCGATTTTAGTTTAGTGCATGGTGAAAGAGATAGGTCTAGCTTTAGTCTCTGGCAGTTTGAGACCCAGTTTTTTCAGCACCATTTATTAAAGAGGCAATCTTTCCTCCATTGAGAGTTTTTAGCTCCCTTGTCAAAGATGAGGGGGCTTAGTATTCTGGGGTTGTTTCTGTATCTTCTAGTCTGTTCCACCAACCCTCAGGTTTGTTACTTTGCCAGTACCATCTTGTTTTTATCACACTGGCTTTTTCGTGTAGATTCAAGTTGAGGATTGTGATACCCTTCTCCTCACCCTACCATGTCCTTATTGTCTAAAATTGCCTTTACTGAACTTATTAACTGAATGTGAAGGAGTGAGTTACTATTTAATATATTTAAGACACATATTTGTCTTTTGTATACTGAAAGTCTTAATAGTGGTAAAAATTAAGTAACATCATTGCTAAAAACTATTTACATTATTATATAATACATAATCTGTTAGTTATTTTTCCTGTTACAATTATTACTCTGAAACTCTACTCAGTTGTATAAGCCTGTATTACATTTTTAATTGTAGTAAATAAAGTGACAATAATGGTAAATATTCATATTTGAGAAATGTGTAATTTAAAAGTTGAATATTTGACACAGACTTTTCATTGGTGATGTGCTTTAAATATAAAAGTTATAATTAATGCAATTGGAATTTTAGGAATTCCTAAAATCATAACTATTTGCTATGGACATTCAATTTTAATTCATCAATATTGAAATGATCTGAAATGATGCTTCCCTTCTTCCTACTGCCTTCCTCCCCTGGACCCTTATATCCTCTCCTCCCTAGTCCATGAAGTGCCAATGTCCTACTGCCATGAAATAGTGTCAGTAGCAATAATAAAAGCAATAAAATCAAAATAAATGTCAATTCCAGCATGCCTGGCCTCATTTAGTACTTATGACATTGCATAAAGGAAAGAATTAAATAATAGTTTGAATACTATAAAAGTATAATTAGCCACAAGATAAAGCCAAATGTTTCCCAGGGTCAATTGCTCTCTGTGTTTTAAAGCTTGATATCCAGTCTAAATGAGACCACATCTATGACATTTCACATCATCTGAGCCCTCTGTACAATTAATGCAAATTAAATTTTGTTTGTGTATGATGTTAGATAGTTTCTTTGACTTCCCCTTATTTGTATTCTTAGGGTTTTGATGCTTCATTCAGACTTAGAACAATGAAAACATGCATTTGCATATGCTCTCTTTTATCTGTATAAGACTAACCATAACCCTAAAGACTGTGTAGGGCTTTTAAAAAATAAGATAGGAAGTAGGGCTAAATAGAGTTCAATATGTTTACCTAGAAAATTGACTAGGAAAATCATAATATTAAATAAAATTATTTAGTTTAAAACTTATGACATATTTCAAAATAACTAGAAAAATCTGAAGATTCTCAATTCATAGAAATGATTATTATTTATGGAATTGAATATTATTGAAATCTTTATTGGTACATTATATATACACATCATGATTGCACTCCATAATGGGGATTTGTACCAGTATAACTTAATTATCATTTTTTCCCATAGCTCTACCCACCCTACCACCCCCCTATATACAAAAAATTTGTTTGCTTTCTTTTTTGTTATAATCTCATTATTTTCCCCCTTCACCCATCATTTTTTCTCATGAGACCACTGAAAGTTATCAATTTGGAAATATATAATATCATCATTTGTGCTCACCATACTGTGGTCAATATAATTTGAAACACATTTTTCCTAACTCCAACTAACTTCTCACAATTTTTTTCCCATTTTCCCCCCAAATTTGTGTTATTTGTGGGAAAAAGGGAGTATTTTGAAACTATGATGCTAAGTGAAATAAATCAGAAACAGAAAGTGAAATATCACATGATTTCTCCTATGTCTAAAACCCAAACTATCAGTAATAAAATTAGTGCATATATTTTCAATAGAAATAAATCTATATACACTCAGAGGCTTCTGAAAGTACCTTGCACAGCCATTCATTAACCCATGTTTTAAAATTATAAATTCATTACCAAATTATCCAGAAGATTTTCTAAAGAGTAAAAGCTCTAACTGAAACATTTCACTTGTAATCCAGAATTCCAGAGTACTGGAATAGAATAAGCTATTAAAAATGTGGTTTAATTTCACTCTTTTTTTAATTTTAAGGTTTTAAATAGTACATAACCAACAAAGACATACTCTCTGTAAATTTTGTATAAACTTCAAGAGCTATTATACAAAATTTACAGTACCACTTTACCATATCCCAATCCTAATGATCCTCTCCACATTATTTGTCCTTTGTTATAAATTTTGCAGTACATATAAATACATATACATACATAATATAGACACATATGTGGTAAATGCATATACGTATATCTTACTAAGTGTATATAAATACATATGTGCAAATACACACACACATATATATGTAGATATAAATATCACATGCTTCATTCTCTGACATTCTTAGTCTTCATTGTCAGTTTTATGAATTATGAATTTTGCAATGCTTTTAAAAATGGTTTTGACAGTGAGGATTCAATTTAAGTGATAACTAATTTACCAAAATCAAGTGATGCTTTGATTACATCTTAATATTTCAAAAAGGCATTAACATTTTATTCAGTTTTATCATTAAGTTACTCTGACAGGAATAATCAGTCAATCCGTTGGTGAAAAGATCATTAAAGAACATTTTTTAAAGAAAGGTTAAACACTGGCCAGGGATATAGTTCAGTGGTTCCAGGGCCTGTCTTGCAAGCACAAGGACCCGGGTTCAATCACCGGTAGCCACATAACAATACTGGGCATGGAGAATCACCCCAGCAGCAACCAGTACCACGTACCACAGTGCCGGGTGTGGTGGCTCACACCTGTAATCGCAGCACTAGGGAGGCAGAGGCAGGAGGATTGCTGTGCTGTGAGTTTGAGGCTGAGCTCAAGGCCAGCCTGAACTACATAGCAAGACACTGTTTCAAAAAAAGAAAAAAGAAAAAAAAAGAAAGGTTAAACACAAAAAATATAAAGATGTTAATCTGACTAATAAATGATTTGAATTCTTTGTTCTTACAGGAAGACATAAAAATTTGTGAATTCAAAAATAATTGTAAGGAAATTTTTTGTGTATAGATGTTAGTTTTAAAACTAATTTAAGCTTTGATATTATTAAGCAAGTGACAAGCAAACACATTTATTTGTTCAAATAATTCACTATTCCACAGTCCTGTGGTTGCTGCGTGCTTTAAAAGTTCCCAAAATAATAGCTTTAATTGAAATTACTTTTGTCTGAATATTTTCTAGGAAAAATAGTGGCCAATTTTAGATAACTACACACTTGAAAATCATCCATTTCTATCAATATTGTGAAACTGCTTTAAAGACATTATTCTGATACTTTATACTTCAAAGTTAAAAGAAACTGATCTTTGGATGTATTAAAGTATTTATATAAATTGTTGACTTATATTTGATACAATATTTAAAATAATGAATTATTGAGCTATAGAGATATGCATTAACATAATAGATTATACGAGAAAGTCCTAATTAAAAGGGGCTAATTTAAAGGGCATAAGCAAAAGATGGTGCCTTAAAATATACCTTTATAGAATATATTTCTCTTTGCTCAGCACAGAATGAACATAAAGGCAGTAATATGTGTCATATATGAGTCATTATTTATGTGATAAAATTCTGATTGAATTATTAAGCAATATGCTAGATACAGTAGGTTATTCAAGAAATAATTCTAAGTATTGTATTTTTAAAATATTGAAATGATTATATTAAGATGAACTTAATGATATCATAAATCAATGTTAGTGTATAAGTATTACTTTTTATATATTTTTCAGCTTTGGGGTTGAACCCAGGACTATAACTGAGCTAAATCCCAATCCTTTTAAAAAGCATTTTGGATATAGGGGGTGAGGTTTTGTAGGGTGGGTACAGAATAGGAAAAATTGAGAATTAAGTCATGTCATATACTGGTTCAAATTCTCAATGTTGAATGTGATCATGATGTGTATATAAAATGTACCAATAAAGATTCATTTTTTTACATTTCAGAGACAGTGTTGGTAAATTATTTAATTACTAAGGTTAACCTTAAATTTAAAATCTACCTGAATCAGCCTCCCAGAATACTGGCAGTACACCATGCTCTGTTTATTCAATGTATTTTTTGTTTCCAACTATGTAGTAAAAATAAATCATTTTAATAATATTGCTATTAAATTAAAGACTATTTTTCATTCTTTTTTAAAAAATTCAGTTCTTTATTTGTACATTATGAATACACATCATCATCATCACATTCAAAATTGAAAGTTATACCAGAATACAACACGACTTGATTCTCATTTTTCCCCTTCTTACCACCGCCCTGCACACCCTCACCTCCTATATACATAATTTTTGTTTCCTTTTTTCTTTACTACTATCATATTCTTTTTAAAAATTGAAATCTTTATTGATACATTACATATACATATCATGATTACACTCAACAATGAGAATTTGTACCAGTATATGACACAAATTAATTCTCATTTTTTCCCCTACTCCTACCCCCCTACCACCCCTGCCCCCTATATACATAAACTTCATTTCCTTTCTTTTTTGTTATAATCTCATTATTTTCCCATTCACCCCATTTAGCTTTGAGTATTTTCTATTTCACAATATATAACATACACTCTAAAACTGTTACATCTTCATTTTCTCATACCAGAGAAAAGATAAGATATTTACACATCTGTAACTTATTTATTTCACTTATGAGGTTGTCCTCAAGGTACCATCACATTATTTTTCCCCTCATTTTCTACCCCACACCCTCTTTTCTTTTAAATATTTACTATTTCACGATATCAACTATACATACTACAAATCATTTACAACTTCATTTTTTCAAACCAGAGAAAAGATACATTATTTACACATCTGAGACCTATTTATTTCACTTATGAGGACGTCTTCAAGGTTCATCCATTTGAGTATGAGTGACTTAGTCTTATCATTTTCAATAGCAGAGTAATACTGCATTCTATAAAAGAACCACATCTTCTTTATCCAGTCTCCAGTTGATGGGCATTTGGGTTGTTTCCAAGACTTAGCAAACACAAACTGAGCTTCTATAAATATGGGTGCACATTGTCGTTATGATATGAATCTTTTAATTCTTGTGTGTTTATACCTAGCAGGGCAATGGCCGGGTCAAATGGGACTTCCAATCCTAGCTTTTCGAGGAATCTCCACACTTATTTTCACAGAGGTTGTACTAGTCTACACTCCCACCAACAGAGGAGAAGGATTCCTTTTTCTCTGCAGCCTCACCAACATTTTTTCCTGGCTAATTCTGAAATAGCAGCCAATCTTTGTGGAATAAGATGAAATCTCAATGTTGTTTTCATCTGTATCACTCGAATGCTATTTTTCATTCTTAAAGAAAAACTTGAATCTTAACAAAAAGCTTAGGGGAAATAAAGAACTAATTGTACTCTAAAAGTTGGATAATCATCTAAAATGGTACTCTGGTATGTTTTGTAATCATGTTAAAATTACCTTTCATTTTTAGTCACAGTAAAACAAAATCTCATTAGTGTAAATGTTCATAAATAAAAGAGTAGAGATAAAAACGCACGTGTTATATAGGAAATTTTGAAATTCACTTACATTATGTATTAACTACAGATGTAGCAATATAGTAGGATTTGGTTTTTCCGATGAAGCTATGTTCCTCATAGTCATATATGACTACACAACTTATTAAAATAGCATAGTACTAGTACTTTATTTGAAAGAAATTTAAAACGTACTGAGTATTCAAGGTTGGGTGAATTGGGCAATGTATAGAAAATCCTAAGAAATTCATTCATCATAAGGCAACTAAAAAGGAAAAGCCTGACATTTTACAACAATCACACTAGACCTATTGCTTCTCAGTTCAATTTTCTTTGTGAAATTGACCATAGCATATACCAAGTGATTATTTCATCTTCAGTTTTATAAGTTTGGAATGATTTTATGAAAGATTATTCCATTTTTAAAACAGGCTAGTGGCTTTTTAAAAGAAAGGATTGAAGAGTTTACTAATGAGCACATGCAATCAACATATACTGCTCATTCTAAATCAAATCAGTTTAAGTAGAGTTTATTATTTGTTATCAAGAAAAGAAAATGATATCATCTACTTTCCAGGAAGTTGTCATCTTACTGCAACTCCATCTACTATCAGACACATACCAGTGTGACTTTCAGTCTCATTAGTATCATTTAAATATATAATATTCACTAATACTTTAGAGCTCTAACTGTGAAAAGAGGGCTAGCAAACTGGTTGTAGTGGTATCGCCTGAAATCCCAGCACTCTGGCTGGCTGATGAAGCAGGAGCATTCCAACTTCTAGCCTGGACTCGGTCATGGAGGAATTCATTGAGAAGTTAGCTCAAAATTTAAAACTTCAAAAGGGCTGCATATAACTTAGTGCAAAGACTGTGGTTTCAATTCTCAGCTTTCCATGAAAAAAAAAATGCTTGGATTTCCATTAGAGATTAATCTTTATTTGTATCTTTAAATATAAATATATGCAGTAGAAAATTTTAGCATAAGAAAACTTACAAAATGACTAGCAAAATCTGTTACTTTAGCTTAATCTCTACTTTTCATAGAATGCAACTGTTAATACAACTATTAGTAATTCCAGAATTTCTCTTTATATGCCAACATACATTTATTTATAAGATGATATGTATTTAAATGTATACAAAATTACTCTGTATGTAGGATTTAGTATTTATGCTTCATTTTCACTTGACAGTATACTTTTAAATTATTTCATTTCAAACACACACTGTTCACTTCCTTAATTTATCAAAATCAAAATTTATTTTCAAAATCTATGTGTTTGTAAGATTCTCTGTAATAAACATTTTAATCTGTGATCTGAGACCAAATCTCACTGAACATTCTATAGTACAAATGTCACATCAACTGGGAACAATTATAGAAGACAGAAATTTAGTTAAACTGACTTAAACAAAATAAACTTTTACTGAAAAATGTGACTCAAATTGTGTTTCTGATGACAGATAAAGATCAGTTTCATAATTGCGTGTGCCACCAAGTTAGTCCAAGGAGTTTATTTCTGAAATGGTTGTCTCTATGTGATGAATACAGTGTCAGCGGAAGCACTGTGCTCACGTGATTGTTTCCTATTCAAGAAGCAGATTATTAATCCAGACAGGTTTTGTCATTATTCGATTTTCTCGCCTATTGTTGAACTATTTTTGAAGTCCTTGTTCATGAGACTGGACCTGTTTTCCATGGGTCTAACAGATAAAGTTTGATCCAGCTGAATCACATCGACAAGTTTTCTTTCCCAACAAAGACAAGGAATCAAAGAACCAAAACTGTATACATCTATCAAAGAAAAATCATGTATGTGTTGAAAGGTAAATTTTATCATGACAGTGTCATGAAAAAACTATGTCTTTAAATCAAGCAATATTATTATTATGTATGTCCTTTTTTTGTTGTTGTTGTTACCATTTTTCTTCTATATCCATTATGTTTGGTGAACAATTACTTCCATGTCCAAATTTCCACAGAGGGAAGGATGTTTCCTTTTACTTACCAGAAAGGGACAGCTAGGACAGGGTAATCTCTTCCATATGGCATTCCTACATCTAGTTAATAAGCTTCACAGGAAAACAGTGCATGCTCTGCACAGGTTTGCCCTTCTTCAATTCCATTGTATTAATTTTATTCTTTAGAAATTTTGAGAAATAATCTAAAACAGTAGTACTCAAATAATATGTAGAAGTTTTGAAGCTTTTGGCCAATAATCTTATTTAAGGGGGAATTTATTGAAATAAATCTGGTTCTAGGATTGGCTGACCCAGTCCCTCTGGATCACAGCCTAAGTTGTGGTTGGTAAAAGAATCTCAGTGATGTTCAAACACTGGAAGGAAACTTAGCTAAGAGTAAGCTCAATAAAAAAATAGGACTATGATTTTCTGCATTTTAACATTTAATTTCAGTCTTTTAGGTCTTTCCAATTTATTTTCAAATATTATCTGATTTATGATCTTTAATGTTATAGCTTTAGGGCATTGATATTGAACAAATATAATGGATTTTATGAATACTGAAATTCAATAATTTGGAGTAATTTTCTAGTTGCATTTTGGAATCATCAGTTATAACCTATGAGCCATACTGGAGCACATGGAGCACTGCATTTGGTACAAGAATCAGACCAAGGTGTGGATACTGTTGCTAACAATGTGTTTTAAATCCCGATACCTGTCAACAGTGCTGAGAGCCTTCACGGTGATTATATGTGACTGGAGACAGGAAGGAACCTTACTTTCTCTCACACTGACCAGCACCTCCTATGGCTGAATGTAGGACCAGCTGTAAAATCCAGTGAGATTAAAAGAGCAATGAGAGAGAGAGAGAGAGAGAGAGAGAGAGACAGACAGACAGACAGACAGACAGAGACAGAGAGAGAGACAGAGAGAGAGAGAGAGACACAGAGAGAGAGAGAGAGACAGAGAGAGAAAGAGAGACAGAGAGAGAGAGAGTTGGAGGAAGGACTCCCTAAAATCTATCACACAGAAGCCACCTGCCTCCTGGTGGCTTCACTTTCATATTCAAATCCTCCCCTAAGTGAGTAGTTCCTAAGGAGTACTGATGGATAATCCAAATGGGAAGAGCAAAGCAGAGACCACTTTGCTTCCTTCCATCCTTCTTTCCTTGCTTTTTTGTCCACTATACTTTCTTTTATTATTATCATTCTTTGCAACAAGATACATTACAATGATAGCAGGTTTCTTTTTAAAGATTAATATTAAATATTAAAAATATTCTTCCATTTTAATTTTACATTAATCTGTCAAGGAAAAAAAAAAGAAAACGAAGTTGTCTGAAGTCTGGACACATTTCCATGATTAGCTGGGCTAAGTTGCAGGTTTTATTTCTTCCTGCAAGGCAGATCTAGGCCCTAAAAAGATGGGACCAGGTTATAATTGTTTTTGAACAATATGCTACAAAAATGGCTGACCTGTTATAAATCTGATTGTCAAGTAAGGATGGGAACAAGTGAGGGACACTTTTCCTAAGAAAAAAATTATTGTCTGCAATGTCCCAGTCTATAAAATTTTCCCAAACTGGTTGAAAGAGGGGGGTAACTTCTCAACATGAACGTCAAACTAATATCCCCAGAATGACCCACAATTAGTAGCTTTGCTGAGGAGGATGACTGTGGAGTAAGAGAGGAGCTTCCTTTCGTCATAACGCTTTTCTGAAATGACCTAAATCTCTTCCCATCTGAGTAGCGAGTCCACTGAGGCACCTCCCCTTCCTCTGCGTGCTGTCTGAGCAGCTGTTTAAACTGTTTTGAATTCAGAAAGGAAGTTAAAAGAAGCACAAATGACTGCAAATAAGAATGTGTTTAAAACACAAAGTTTTAAAACTTCCCCAGGGATATTTAGTTGTCAGTCCTCGGGGTAGCTTGAATAATACCAGCAAGACAACCACAAAAGTATTGTCTTGTCTTGGGACCAATAGCAGCAGTCACTGCCACCAAAGAGCAGAAGAGAGTGGTCACTGGTACTACTGCTTACAAGGTGTTTGAAAGCTATTTGGGGCCATGTTTTTTATGTCTAGACTATAAGAGCTTAGACAGTTTCTTTTTGGAGCTTTTGTTTTTCTTTCACTGATTTTTAACTGTTTATGCTAGTGTGGAAATTAGCATAAAATGCTAATAGAAAATGTTTGAGCTAACTCTTGGGTGAATTTTGAACAGTGCCTCTGTTCTTTGGCCTGAGCAATGCAAAACCTTTCCTATATGAGCCACACATCAGTTTATTTTAATCCTTGTACCCAAACATATGCTTCCAAGGGAGCTGATTCCACCAGCCTCCTATCACCTGCATGGCTCTACCAAAGGTCATGGCTTACATACTTAGTGTGCATGTCATTTGCACATTTTGAATAGAGCTCTTAGGCTTAACACTGGAATTTTCAAGAACAAGATTTAGGAAATAAGAAAAATTTTATTTATCACTGGAAATTTTTGAAACATGTCCTTATTGTTCTCTTACCATTTATCTTTATTGATATATATTATTTGAAGCAACGCTGTCTTTCCTCTAAAATAATAGCCTGTACCAATGTAATGAGTGATAAATAAATGAATATTCCAGAGCCTCCTGAGTAATAAGCAGACTTGAATGAGAAAAAAGATTAATGCAAAGGAACAAAATGTCACGAATGTAGCGTGCCAATTTTCAATAACTCCACTGGCAAGCTACAACTATTTCTTTGTTAGTGATATTTATATTTCAAATTTGAACTCATCATTTCTCTTCTGGAAGAAGGACATTAATATTTTAAGGGAGATATCCAGACAGACCAGCAAAAAATAACAAGAGCATGACCAATGGGCGACACTGATATAAATTCCCATTGTTCTTTTGCCCAGAGTTTCCAAAATCCTGTAAAGTCAGTGTGGGCTCAAAGCTAATCAGTTTTCTGTTTTTTACAAATCATGTCCTTAAAAGAGCAAAGATTATCAAATAGTGGCAGCAGTTGTGCTTAGGGGGAAACGTAGAATGTCATTTTCAAGTTAAGTATGCAGCTGTCTTCCTGTCACTTAAGGGTTTTTTTTTTTTTTAGAAAAATCTAATTAAATTTCTACCTAAAACAGCTGACGGAACAATTCTTAGCATACTAATGATATGTGTGGTAAAGCAGGAAAGCTACGTGTTTGGAAGCTCCTCTATCTTGCTTCGAGCAAGAAAAACCAGAACTTCTTCTTACTTGCAACATAGCACACAACGACTTTCTTAAGTGCGATGCTTACTGTACACACGAAACTAAACTGAATTTCAGTTTTACTGAGAAATACAACGTTGATCAAGAGGCGAGATGCTCATTGTTCACGAAGGAAAGAGAAATTCTTCTCTGTTTTTCTCATTTCATGCATTTGCCTCAATTCCCTGATGTGTCTATTCTAGTTGTCAGATACAATGGTACAATTGTTCATGAATTTAATTTGTTCTATGATATCGAGGAAGGGAACCACATTTATGTTTGCGGAGGGACATGGCTGCGGTTGTGTCGGTCACGAGACACTGAGTTTGTGGATGCGAGCAAAATTTTGTGGAGCGCTTTTGTTCGAGAATCAAATTATTTGTAAGCAGAAACATTCGTGAACTGAGGCACTACTGTGGTCAGGAACACCTCTTCAAACTCCCAGGTTCTTTAAGAACGGATACAATTTTAGCAGGCTCTTTCCCAGCATGTTACGATGTGTGGGCCAATTCTGGGCCATGTTGCTTTTCTTAGTGTCATCTATCGAACAGACAACCCAGTTGAATGTTTATTGTATTTATTTTGCTTGTCTATTTATATTGACTCCAATCCAAATGAACCTGCAAGTTTTATTTTTATTTTTTTAAAGGATAGAATTGAATATATGAACTGACGGTGAAAGCATACATTATATGAGACATTGGCACTGTTTTCTGTATTTTTAGTTTCATTAATGTCAATATTGACAATATACAGAATATACAGAGGATACTATCATTCTTACATTAAGACTAACCTATATAGTTGTTCTTAAAATTTTTTATATACTTTTAAAATTTGACTCTAGGGAAACATTCTATAATTTAAATGTCAAAATTCTCCTAATTTCTTCAAACCCACCCTAAATACACACACACACACACACACACACACACACACGCACGCACGCACACACACACACACACACACATACTCAAAGGAAACTCCACAAATACCCGTTTAACTATCAAAGCACAAGAGCAAGACTCAAATTTTCTGTACGTATTTGTTTGAGTCCATGTAGCAGAGGTCAGCAGAAGAACCTACGCACTGATCTAATAAAACACAATCCATTAAAGCCGGACTCTCTTTGTTTTTCCTGAATTCATATCTCTGTCATTGTAGCACCGTCTACCAAAGTAAAATGCATCAGATATAAAAATTTACTAATAAAACACTAGACAAACATTAGAAAATTCAAAACAAAACCTGTTTTATAATGTTAACACCATTATCTAGCTCTTAAGTAGTTGATAATGCAATGCAAATAAATACAAACAATGACTTCAAATTTACAGAAAAATGAATTTATTCAGATTAAAATATCGTATTTTTAAAATATATGTTCATAATCCAAACAGATCATTGAACACTTGTAGAAGAGAAATGTACAATGATGAAAAAATAATAAGGAGATTAAATTGAAAATCTTCTTAGGAAAATTAATGAAACTCTTGTTATTTTGGCAACACTTGTTATTTAGGCAAATTGTTTTTTAATGCTTAAATTAAAATGAAATGAAGTATTCTGTCATGAAATCATATTGTTTTTCAAAAGTGTTATGAGAGACCTATACCTGAGTAACCTTTATTTTTTTATTAATGAATATTGTCTGGTTAAATACAATTTCTATTTTTCTAACTTATTCCTGTTGTCTATTTTTATCTATTTCTGTTTAACACAAAAATATTATTTAAAAGATAAAATTTGCATTTATCTTTTCACTGCAAATGAGTACAAAATATTTTTTGGCATTTAAGTGGATTTGCTATGAGTCAATTTTCCTGGAGTGCAATATGTAACTATTTTAAATATATCTGTTGATGAATTTTGATGAATGTATAAACCTGTATCATTCCTACAAGAATAAAATAAAGGACATTTAAATGACATACCAAAAATCTTCTGAATTATGTATTTGTTTTTATTATTTAATTTTAAATAGGTTTTTTAAGTTCAGTTGTAAAATTTCTTTATATTCTGAATACAAATCTTTTATCATATGTTTAATTTGAAACTTTTTTCTCCCAGTGTGTGACATGTCCTTTCATTCTTTCAAGAGTTTCTTTTAACAAGCCAAGTTTTTAGATGTGATAATGTACAGTTTATTTATTTTAATGGAACATTCTTTTGGTGTCAAATCTGAGAAATTTAAAAGAAATCTTTGCCTAATTTAAGTTTCTACAATTTTTTCTTAACTTTCTTTCAGAATTTTATTGTGTTAGATAGAGCTTCCACTACGGTCAAGGATGCACTTTGATTCAATTAAGGGTAGAAATTTATTTTTGTTTTCTCCTTCCTAATATTCCTTCCTGTACTCCTTCACTTCATTTTTTGTTTGTTTGTTCCATAGTTGCAACACCAATTTGGAGGAGGACAGTGGTGGAGATTCAGCTCGGGACCTTCCATGTGCTGGACAAGTGTTCACACTCTGACCTACATTCTCAGGCCTCTACGGCCATGTGTGACAAAAGTTGTCATTTCTCCTATTTACTGTCTTCAAATTTATGCTAACCATTAGTTATCTTTGTATGTATCAATCTAGTTCTGGACACATGATAACCTTCTAATTTAGAATATATTTGTTAATTTCCATATAAATGTTCTGTGGCTTTTATTAAAATTGCAGTGAACAAATAAATAAATGTCAGATGATTTTCTATTGTATATGCTGAAGTTCTTTATGCATAAGTATGGTATACATCTCCACTTAAGGCTTTAGTTTCTGTCAGCAATATTTTGGTTATTTTCAATAAATAGAACTTTTATCTTCTTTACCAGGCTTTTCCTAAATGTTTAATTATTTTCTTGCTCTTTAATTAATTTTTATATTTGAATCTTTTATTCTTCCATCAAGATAAACTCATTATTTGTAGTAGTTTCTTTGTAGATTCCATAAGATTTTGTACATAGTTGACCTTGTGATTTGTGAATAAAGAAAATTTTGATCATTATTTCTGTCTCATTCTTCCTCCTCTTCTCTTTCTCTTTTCCAATTTCTCTTCTTTCTTTTCCTCTTTTCCTACCACTGTTGTTGCTATTCTTTTTCTCTCTCATTTTATTCTCTCTCTTATTTTTCTCTTTCTCCTTCTCATTCTTCTCCTTTTCTTCTCTTCTCCTTCTCCACGTTTCTCTTTAAACCAGCAGGAACATCAATATGATGTTAACTATAAATGTTGACAATGATTGTTACATCATCCTTTGGAGTGATGTTTTCCTTTTTGGAAAGTTACTTATATGTTCTTAAAAAGTAGCAAATAATCAGTCCTAAAAAAGCAAAAATTTATCGATAATTACATGCATAAACCCACTTATTTTTTAAATTCAAAATTTATTAGTACATTATGAATACACATCATCGCATTCAACATTGAGAGTTTCTACCAGAATATGACATGACTTGATTCTCATTTTCCCCTTCCCCCCGCCCTGTAACCCGCCACCTCTATATACCCAAGCTTTGTTTTCTTTTTTCTTTATTAGTATCACATTCTTTTCCCTCTCATTATTGACTCCTACACCCTCTTTCCTTTTAAATCATTTCTATTTCACAATATCAACTATACATACTACAGCTCATTTACATCTTCATTTTCTCATACCAGAGAAAAGATACAATATTTACACATCTGTGACCTATTTATTTTACTTATGAGGATGTCCTGAAGGTACATCCATTTGAATATGAATGACTCAATCTTATCATTTTTAATGGCAGGATAATACTTATTTTAGCATCGGGAGACTTTTGGAGAAACTGTTTTGAAGATTTTTACCATTTTTATTTTGTAAAACAAATAAAAATAAGAATCTAAAATCATCTCTAATCCTATAAATGTGTATTACTATTGCAGAAATTCAAAATTATAGGGTGTAAATATATGGAAAATATTGAATTATGCATTTAAAGTATTAAACAGTTTACTTTAATAAGAAATAGAAATAAATAAATTTGAGGAAAATTTAGCAAGATAATATTTCACTTTTAGAAATTAATATCTTTTTTTTAGACAGGGTCTCACTTTGTAGTGTAGTCTCACTCACTTTGTGAGTAAATTCACTCACTGAATTCACCAGAATTCAGGCTGGTCCAGAATTCAACCTCCAACTCACAACAATCCTCCTTCCTCTGCCTCCCAAGTGCTGGGATTACAGGTGTGAGCCACCATGCCCAGCACTGCAGGTTGTGATTGCTGGTGGGCATGAGTTTGTATGTCCAGTATTGTTGTATATGGTTACCAGGGATTGAACCTGGGCCCTTGAGATTGCAAGACAGGTACTGGGACCACTGAGCTAAATCCAAGCCCTTAAAAATTAATATCTTAAAACTAGTATTTTAAAAAGGTGTTTTATTTGATGTCTTTGAAGTTGACACTCTTTTTGTCTATTTTGTGTTTCTATAATGAAATGCTGTCGGATGGGTAATTTGTGCAAAAGCAAGTCTGCTTAGCTCATAGTTCAGAGATTGAAGATTACAGTGTGTAGGTAGCATCCCCAGAGCTCTGAGAGACTTTTGCGCCATTTCAACAGGCAGGTGACAACAGGCAGGTGATAGTGTATGTGAAAAACAGGGAAAGATCAGGTAATGGAACCCAAAGCCAGAAGAACTTAGGCACATGCAGGATCTTTCTACAGTAGTTGTACTTCTCTGGAACTAACCTAGGCCCCAAGAATACCACACTAATCCCATCTGAGGGCAGCAGTCATGGTAATTTAATTATCTTCCACTCCCCCATCTCTGTGATGGTTCTGCCAGCTCTTAGAATTACAATTGGGACTTTGCTTCCAGAGAATGAAACTTTAGGGGAAATACTAAAATTATGTCAACCATGGAAGAGTCAAACATGTGGGAAGATTTAATTGCAAATATAATTATTGCTTCAAAATATGTTGAAATTAAGAATAGTTTCCCTGGGAAGGGAAACATTCAATTTATAAGTTTACTTAAAATTCATAAAAATTTTAACATATTTATATGATGATATATGTATTGAATAGTGTACACAGAGAAAAATTTAAAAAGAAAACAGTTTCTGCATATATTTCAAAGTGTTACCAAGGACTTTATTATCAGAATCTCTCTTAGGCTTACTAGGTTTGTTTAACATGCATTTAAATACATAAATTAATGGCTAAAATTACATTTGAAAATTTCCATTAAGTTCTATGAATGTTAGTGTCTTCATGCAAAAATTAAACAATTCATTCTGAATGCTAATCCGTCAAAAGTTTATTTTTCATGCATAGTATGAAATAGGAGAAATAATGATATTAAGACAATTTTTTAGCCGAAGTTGATGTTGTTTAAACTTACATCCTGATTATTCAAAACATTTACTTATATAAATAAATGTTATTTTATCTTGTTTAGAAGAAAATCCACCAACTTCATAATAATTTAAGTTCTTATCTTTCTAGTAAAATTAAAAAATCATGAATAGGTCATAGTGGTCATCATCTACTGAAGTTCAGTTCGTGTAAACTGGGTACTTCTTTCCTTTGGTGTGCATCTTTGTTTTGTATACTCGTGCAAAACCCATTATTGTTCAGTCAGATATGCTGATCTAGTTATTCATTTATGAAAGTAGTGACATGTGACCTCAGTGACTTACCTCTTCTATCTGTATCAGTAGAAACTAATTCTCATTTTAAAATTGTAGTATTGGGGCCAGGGAGTTAGCTCAGTGGTGACAGTGCCTTCTTGCAAGCTCAAGGACCTGGGTTCGATCCTCAGTAACCACCTACCTTACTAAGCGGGGAGACTCACACCCAGCAGCAATCAGTACCACATACCACAGTGCCGGGCATGGTGGCTCACTCCTGTAATCCCAGCATTCGGGACACAGAGGCAGGAAGATTGCTGTGATGTGAGTTTGAGGCTGAGCTCAGGCCAGCCTGAACCACAAAGTAAGACCTTGTCTCAAAAAACTTAAAAAATAAATAAATAAATAAATAAAATTATAGTTTTTTGTTTCTAGTAGGTATATAATAGCAAAAAATATTTAGGAAAATTTAATTGATTCTTCTTGATGTCAAATAATTTAAACATTTCTTTATTTTAAATCCATAAATTTATATTAAAATCTTTCATTGTATATCATTTCAGCTTAATCACCAATTTAATATCAATGTATAATTAATTTATAACTAATTGGCTTCTGTCTTGTGCAGAAATTTAGGTACTGCTTATTACCACTCAACATACTTACATTTCAAATATTAAAAGGCATCATTTCTATTATGTGTACCTTGCTTTAGACATTAAGCTCAGAAAAATATAGTTTTAAATTTTTCCCTTCTTTTGATTAAGCAATTACTTAATTTTTCAATGCTTTTCACTTGTGTGTGTGAGTATGTGTGTTGGGGTGTGTTGCTGGACTCTGGACTTCACACTAATCAATACCTTAGGTCTTTTTCCCTTTTGTTTTTCTTAGATATACTTTGTGTAAGTCCTTAAATTTTCTAAGCTGGGCTCAACTTATGAAACTGCCTCAATCTTTTAGAGCACTAGAGGTGTTTGCCATCATGCTTAGTTTCATTTTTTAATTTTAAGAAAAAGTCAATGTCACTTAAATTTGCATTTCACAAGCTTGATTTTACATTTAACAGATCTAGTGATTAATCATTATGTCTGGAAGTGGCTGAATTTTATTGTTCTATTCTGAAGAATACATGATTTGTCACTCCTCTGAGAGACACTTAATATTTGATCTGGTTCACACGAGACAATTCTAAATTGATAAAGAAATCCCTGAGGAAGGCTGCAGAAGGCTGCAATTCTCTCTTCTGGAACATGTCGTTTTATATAACAACATACCTTGGTAATAGACCTTCGTTTATAATTCATAGCAAGCTATTAAATGATTTAATACACTTGATTTTTATCTATAGTGCTATGAAGTACTTCAGTAATCAACATCCTCCCTATCAGGGTGTTATCATTTATTCCATGTGCTTTACCTTGTCTAATCTTACCTCACCTCTGTGCTATTTATCTTCAGAGCAAGCAGCCCTTTCTACCTCTTCAACCCATTGGTCTTCATTAGCCCCTTTCTTTTTCAGGCATGACCAATAACTACTTTCACTTTCCAAGTCTTCAAAGTGTGCTGCATTTTCCTTTTCTGTGTTATGAACTTTATTTTCCTGTCATTTATTTTAAAACTAAAATATCTCTTTTCATGTCTTGTTAAACTTCTTGATTCTTGTTTCTGAAACACCACATTTATATTTTGAGGTATCTAAATTTAAAAAAAAAAACATTGTTGTGCCTAAGGGACATGTATTCTAATAGCTTTTTTAAAAAATAATTACCATATAGATAATGTGAGTAGTTGAAATGTAGAAAGATATTAAACAGTATGTTTTTCTCAATTAATTTCCCAATATATATGCATCTTTGTTAATTTTCACAAAACACTTTGTGCCTTCACAGTTCCTTTATCAGCTTGTTTCTTTTCAGATACTGTGAAATTTTTACAGAAAACTTTATTTGACAGATTTTCCAAACATTTTGGTAATTCTAGTCTAGTCTATCATGTAGCAGCTGTTCAAAAATAAACTTGTATTTTCTCAGCAAACAGCAGTTTATATTATTTGTCTCATAAATCTAAAAAGAAAAATCTCATAATGAATGGTGGTAAATATTTCATTGTAACTTTCATAACAATGTAGTGTCTGGAATATTATGTTTCTATTATTAAAATTTAAAAGAGAAAGAATGTGCTCAATTAAAAATGTTTAATTACATGAAGTACTTGCATTCATTGATCAATCAACATGTATAACTACCACATTTCAGGGAAGCAAATAAAATTTATGCATAATGATCAACAATATAATCAACAACTGCAAATAGTTCACTTTGTTATATGAACATGTAAATTTAAAGGGGATCACATATAGCATATGAAATGAAGTGAAGCGTTATGAGATTTTATAGAATTAATATATAAGTTCTAATTTGCGGCAGTAGTAACCTTAAGTGTTTTATTCACGTATTTATTCATTTTGTGGCTACTATAAAAAGCTTAATTTAAATGTAGAGTATCAAACTTATAGAACTTACAAGATGTAAGATGAAGATTCTTATGATTAAGTTTTTCTCTCAAAATTTGAATTAAGATCTTGTACGCTTTCAGTTTGTTTTTATTTATTTATTTATTTATTTTGATTTGTAAAGCCAGGGACATTTTTTAAAAAAATCTTTATTGATACATTACATATACACATCATGATTGCACTCCATAATGGGGATTTGTACCAGTATAAGACACAACTTAATTCTCATTTTTTCCCATATCCCTACCCACCCTACCGCCCCCTATATACATAAAATTTGTTTCCTTTCTTTTTTGTTATAATCTCATTGTTTTTCCCCCTTCACCCTATTTTACTTTGAGCATTTTCTATTTCACAATATATAACATACAATTCTAGGACTCATTAACATCTTTATTATCTCATACCAGAGAAAAGATGTGATATGTACCTATCTGTGACCTATTTATTTCACTTAGCCAGAGACTTTTAAGGTACCCTATATATCATTTGAAATAAGCCAACCTCTGTTTTTCCTTGTGTGGGTAATAAAGCACTCTAGGTACAGAACAAGCTACTCTCATTTCAGTGGGACATTTGGCTTTTTAGTGAGGTGAAATCTGTCCACTTGCAACTGCTGATTGTTAGCTATAATTTATTTAAATGAAAGTAGTGGAGTGTGTGATTTCAGTAAGAGACCTAATTATTTAAAGGTTGGTAAAATTTCTAATGTCTTTTCAAAACCATATATCTTAACTTACTTCAATCATATGCTCATTAAATTATCTCTTGGTGAAGTAAAGAACATCATTTTCAAAGTAAAGTATCTTGTAGTGTAATTTACATATGGTAACTCAAAACAGTCCCATGATTGCAAAACATTATTATACTCATATTTCCAACATACTAACCAAGAAAATGTTTCTCTGACACAAAAATCTCTGCTTATTCATTTGCAATTAAACTTCTTCTACCATCCACAGTAAGTCCCAAAGGATATGTGTTTAATCATTTTATGTATAATGCATGTATGTTTTGGATATGTGGACTGTGGCCTAGGCCTGTTATAAATAAAATTGTTATACAAGTCTATATACCAAATAGGAACAATGAATACTTGTAGTCTTAGGATTTGTGGAGGCTGGAAGATCACAAGCTTGTGACCAGCCTAGCAACTTTGTGACTTAATGAGTCCCTGTCTCATACAATAAATAAAAGTTAATTAATTAATTAAAGAATACTGGAGATAAAACTCTGATAAGGCCCTCAGTTCAAACACCAGTACAAAAAAAAAAAAGAAAAAAGAAAAAAAAGAAAAGAAAACAACAAAACTCACACAGATCTTTGTCTGAGTGTATATGTGCCTTTACCTTGTGCAAACAATTTAAAGAATTGTTAGCTGTTACGGTAAGTGGATTTTTAACTCCACACAAAGCTGGCACCATCTTTTCAAAGTATTGGTGCCAGGCTGCATTTTTGTCAAATGATACAATTTTTCTACTTCGTGCTCATCTTGCTTGCCTGTCTTAATTTTAATTCAGTGAACTATACCTTTTGAATTTTAAATGTCCCAACAGTGCAATATGTCACTGTGGCTTTAACTTAGAGTTTTGAAATGATTAGTGAGATGGAGAAATGTTTCTTTCAGAAAATTTAAAAATTGTTATTGTCTATTTTGAATTTAAATGCTTTTTAAAAAATCTTTTGGATTTTATTAAAATTGCATTGCCTAGGATGAATGTGACCAATATGTATACCTAAAATATATCAATAAACTTAATTAATTAAAAAGTCTAGCTGCTTATCTTATTGTTGTGTGTTAAGGCTACCTACACATGCTACAGTAGTACTGATCAGGCATGCCTATTGCAAATATTTTCTTCTGTTGTCTAGCTTGTCTTTTACTTTTGTAATAAAGTCATTTGAAGAGTTGATATTAATTTTGTTAAATTAATCTCGATTTCATTTTTTGGAGTTTATCCCTTATTTGCTCAACTGTATTTTTGTTTAAAATTAAATTTAAACTTTGCTTTCTTCTAGAAATCTTTAGCTTTAATATTTACTTGTAGGTTTTCAATCATATTTATTTTTGATATGGATCTATATAAGACTTGAAGATGTTCAAATTTTTTTTTTTTTACAATGAGTGAGAATTTAAATTTTCCAAATATGTTTGTTGATTTACTTTGGCCATATTTGAGAAAATCAAGGAATCACATATGCATCAGTTTATTTCTGGACATACTGTGTTGTTCAACTCTCTCTATATAAAACATTTTGCTGCATAAAACTGCTTTAATCACTGTAGCTTCCTAGGTCTTGTGTAATATATTTAAATAATGTTTGCATAATGTCTTTATATCTGAGTGTGTTTCAAGGCAGAATGAATTGACAATTGCGGTGCCTTGTTTTCACTTTCTAGGTATGTTTATATTTTTCACCAATTTGATTATGATGGGCCTATGTTGTTCTCTTATATTTGCTTTATGGAATTTCACTTCTTAGCTACTGTTTTACAAAGTTTACAATCTGATTTTCATAACGATGTTATATTTTTATTTCACTCGTATTTTTGTTCTTTTTTGTCATACTGGTGCCGTGTATATTATATGACTTAATATGTTTCCACAGGACTCTGATGCCATTTTTCAGTCAGCCCTTTTAATCCCAATTTTAATTTTTTGTCATTTATCAATTTTCTAGACAGGTGTGGTGATTCATGCCTATAATCCCAGCACTCTGGAGGCAGAGGCAGGAAGGTAGCCATGAGTTTAAGGATAGCCTGGTCTACATAGTGAGTTTAGGCAAGCTTGACCTACAAAGTGAGACATTCTCTCCAAAAATAAATAAATAAATAAATAAATAAATAAACTAAAAAATAAACAAAATAAAAAATACATTTTCCCGCACAAATACATTTTAAAAAATTTTACAGTTTTTTTGGTCTCTTTTTTTCATCGTTCTCCTTTATTATTAAAAAATTCTTATTTATTTTGATTGGTGTTATTTACCATTGAAACGTAAAGATCTAAAGTTTAAGAAAAGATTCTGAATTTCTGTCTGTTACATTGTTACTTTTATGTAATTGGTATATAGTATTTATTGCTTGTTTATTTTTTTTAAAAAATGTTACTGTTAATTCCCAACATGAAACTATTCCTGGTTGATATAGTTTTATTTATCACTAAGCTACTAATTTAACAATAATGTATTTTTAGTGTTTGCTAGCATTCTCCCAGATACTCTGCACAGAAAACTAGTGTTGATTATCTCTTGATATTTGTGACATCTTTTCTATCAAATACCAATTGATTTTGAAAACAATACTTAAGTTAGTAAAATGTTGATTTGAAGTTTATTATTATAAATAGACCTCAGTTTCCTCAAATCTTCCTTGGCCTACTAATTTTTTATAGATATTGTTTTTTCAATTTTTAATTTTTATTGGTACATTACATATATGCTTCATGATTGCACTCCATAATGGGGATTTGTACCAGTATAAAACACAACTTAATTCTCATTTTTTCCCATAGCCCTACCCACCCTACCACCCCCCATATACATAAAATTTGTTTCCTTACTTTTTTGTTACAATCTCATCATTTTTTCCCATTCAACCTATTTTACATACAGCATTTCTATTTCACAATATATAACATACAATTCTAGGACTCATTTACATCTTTATTTTTTCGTACCAGAGAAAAGATACAATATTTGCATATCTGTGCTCTACTTATTTCACTTATGAGGATATCCTCAAGGTATGTCCATTTAAGCAGAAATGATTAAACTTATCATTTTTATGACAGAGTAATACTCCATTCTGTAGAACAACCACAGCTTTTTCATCCAGTCTCCAGTTGATGGACATTTGGGTTGTTTCCAAGATGTAGCAATCACAAATTAGACTGTTATAAACATGGGTGCACATATGTCATTGTGATATGAGTGTTTTAATTCTTTTGTGTATATACCTAGCAGGGCAACGGCCAAGTCAAATGGGATCTCCAATCATAGCTTTTTGAGGAATCTCCAAACTGATCTCCACAGGAGTTGTACAAGTCTACAGTCCCACTAACAGTGGAGAAGGGTTCCTTCTTCTCCGCAGCCTCATCAACACTTGCTGTTGGCTGAATCTGAAATGGCAGCCATTTTATGTGGGGTGAGAAGAAATATCAATGTTGTTTGCATCTGCATCACCCAAATGACTAAGGATGTTAAGCATTTCTTCATATGCTTCTTAGCTGCTCTTACTTCTTCCTCTGAAAAATATCTGTTCATTTCAGATGCCCATTTTTGAATTGGGTCATTAAATTTGGGAGTGCTGATGTTTCTTTGAGCTCTTTATATATTCTAGATAGTAACCATTTGTCTGAGGAACAGCTGGTAAAGATTTTTTCCCGCATTGTTGGTTGCCTTTTTACATTGTTGGTGGTTTCCTTTACTGTGCAGAAGCTTTTTAAAGGAATGAGGTCCCATTTGTTGGTTTCTTCTACCAATTCCTGTGCTATAGAAGTTTTGTTCAAGAAGTCTTTCCCTAAGCCAATGTCTTTGAGAGTTTTACCAAATCTGTTTTGCAACAGGTTTAGAGTGTCTGTTTTAATATTTAGGTCTCTTGGGCCAGGGAGTTAGTGCAGTGGTTCCGTCGCCTGTCTTGCAAGCACAAGGAACTGGGATCAATTCCCCGGTAACCACATACCATACTTGGTGTGGAGACTCACGCCCAGCAGCAACCAGTACCACATACCATAGTGCCAAGTGTGGAGGCTCACACCTGTAATCCCAGCCCTCGGGAGGCAGAGGCAGGAGGGTTGCTGTGATGTGAGATTGAGGCTGAGCTCCAGGCCAGCCTGAACCACAAAGTGAGACCATATCTCAGAAAAACTAAAAAAAAAAAAAAAAA
>PVIR01019978.1:0-11156 GCA_004026965.1 Petromus typicus
AACTTCTGCACAAACCGTGGTTTTCCCCCTTAAATTATGTTTCACCTCAGGGATTCTTCAAACAGTGAGTACTTCTAGAGCATGTAAAGGTTTCAGATGATTAAATATTAGGCAGAAGAGAAAATTTTAACAGGAAAATTCAACACCTACTGAAAATGAGCTAAATGAAAAGCAGAAATGACAATAAAATAACCCTTAGAAAGATTAATCAGGGAAACCTGATTCAATTTACATGTTTGACTTCCATATGTTTAAAAATAAAGTCTATTGTTTAAAAAAATACCTAATTTCCCAGAATTTTCTTATGTGTACTCTAGAGCTGACACTTATAGCATGATATTTTTCCCTTTGTGTATATTAGTTAAACTGAAGTCATGTAATTTTATATGTATTTTTCAAATAGTTGTAACAGGCTGAAGACCTCAGACTCTGTCTCATCTCTACAAGACTTAAACAGGGCCAGCCCTCTAGAAGATGGTCTCAGCTTCTTGAACTACATTATTGTTGCATTTAATATGTCAAATCCACTAGACAAGAAAGGCCTGTTCTGATGCATAACAGACGCACTTTGTATCTCAGAATCCAGAAATCATGAATCTCAGAATCCAGAAATCAATATCTGTAAATACACCAAATTTGGAACTGCTGGTTTTCCATCTCCTCAAGCTCTTAAAGAAGTCCTGGGAATTCTGTTCCATGGAATCATCCCCTCAGGTCCTGATCACTGTAAGACCAGAGCTGTCTCATTATTAGATTAGGGAATAAATTCCATATTCTGATATTTTAACTACTGAATTTAAAACATCAAATCAAAGTCAAATACTCAATTTCATAATATATTCTTCAGTCCTGAAGATATAGATCCAATGTACTGCAGTGCTAAATTTGTAGATCACTATGTAATTTTTTAATGTCCCAATGTGAAGACTAATGTGAAATATCACCTATTGGGGGCAGTCGCCAAGCACAGAGAGAGACAGTCCACAGTGTCTGCCTGAGGCATCAAACCGTCTCTAAGCCATTTCAGATTCCTACTTAGAAAACTGTGGGTGGTAACGATCTGGGTACATTTTTTGTTTAAATCTTTCATAGATGCAACATCTGTCAAACAGCCAACCCTCCTGACCCAGTTGTATTGAGTAAGCCCTACAGATTATTTGTCAAACAAATTCAGTAACCCAATATTTGTTTCTTTATTTTAAAATTTAATTGGTATGCAAATAGGCCAACAAGACAGCATTTGTGCTGGATACAGTTGTCACTTTGGATTCAGGGAATGCTCATTATCATGCTTACAGATGTTTTTTTCCCACCTAACATCTGCCAATTCTACCTAAACCCCAGGAAGTCCACAAACCTGGGCAAACTTCTCTTGCTGTGGCTCTCTCTCTCTCTCTTTGTTATCTGTTCCATGCACGCTAATTTTGTGCATCTGAGGCCTCTGTTTGCCAGAATTATGCCTGCTTCCTAACACTTCTGCCTCTAGAGCTTTAGATTTGAAATTGAACAGACACTGAGCCAATTTATCATAGGATGACATGTGTCATACTCCTGGTATTACCAGAGGAACCCTGGTATGCGCTGTATTTATCCTTTTGTTGTCACCATAGACGAAGACAATGTAGGATAAAGAAGCTATTACATTTTTAATAACATGATACACACTTTAAAAATGGGACATTAAATACCATTGACTTCAAAATGTGGTACTAGATCATTCTGCTTAGACCAGAATTTCTTTGTCAAATGATCATCTGTCATTCAGGAATACATTCCACTGAAGTGAGAACAGCAAAACAAAAGCATTGGAATATGTTCCCTCAAGAAAAAGGTAATGCTTTACTCAAACTAACAATGTACTTATTCTATCTACCCTACTTTCCCATAAATTCTAATAATGCCTAATGATGGCTTGATCATGAATACAATATAAATTCATATTGTGTAGCTTTTGCCAACAGATATAAATATCCAACAGCAGTCTCATTGCATCTTCCATTCACTAATATATGTACTTTTACCATCCTAATGATACGTCCTTTATTGTGTTTTTGAGATCAAAAATGAAGCAAACATATACAAAGATAATATTTCAAGCATAAACCTAATAGCCAAAAGAAAAAAGCTTTTTATGTAAACAAAGTTTAAGACAAACTCCAGGCTGAACTTTGCAGTAGGAAACCAGCTGCTCACAGACATCTCGACATTTCTACATTGCTTTTGTCAGAAGCAAACCTTTGTCCATGACCAATCAATCTGGTAGCAAGGTGCTTCCTTTAATATATAATTCCTCTTGATTTCTAGAAGGCCCCCAATTACAACCTGAACACTTGCTTTGCAAATATGCTCCCCAAAGGAAAGAAAAACTAGCTAAAATGCCAGCTCACTTTTATGTTTCACAAATATGCCACCACCTGGTAAAAACTACATGTGCAACACTCAGTCAGGTGTATATGGTATCACAGAAGTGCAGAAGCAAACATCAGCTCAGGGTGCAGCCTGTCTCTCAGTTCTGATGATCCACGTGCTAAACTGAGTGTAAACTTTTACTGAACAAACCACTATTCAATATTCCTTGGATATTTTACAAATATTAGCATTTACTAATTATCAGAAGTATTTGTCTAAATGTAATAGTTGGACTGGGGAAATAGTTGACTGACTCAAAATGATAACTGAATAAAGTCTAATGAAAGAATAATTGACCAAGAGTGAGAAGGGTTAAGAAATCAAGCGTGGAGGGTACTGGACCCTAACACCTGTAAGATTAGCAATGCTGGGCCTGAAAGGAAAGTACAGGAACAGAAATGTTATCAGACCCCTAGTGGTTGCTGTGCCTCAATAGGACTGATGGTCCTGGAAAAACAACCAGCTACTCCTGACAGTTCTCATCAGCACAGCAAGGAAGAGTTGAGCAGCATACTTATTACCCTAGCCGCCGTGTCTTCTACCACTCAGGGCCCCACCTCACCTTCCAGGGGAAAATTCCAACTGGACCCCAGAGCTCAGAGAACTCCAGGTGAGGCTACAGCAAGGAGTAAGTGAACAAGATGGAAAGCACCCTGGTGTTGAGGGAGAAATGGAAAGTAACCAGACCATGGATTTCCCTGTCAAGTCACTATCATCCCCCACCAAGTGAAATCCCTAGGATGTGGAAGACAAGAGCAATTTCTGTGTCTCTGCCTACGAGATGAACTCAGCTGTGGACATCTGTTGCTTTTGTGAAGTGTAGTGGACTTTCTGGTTGGGGAGGGTGAGGCGCAGAGTCACCAGGCAGACCCTGGAGAAGGTTTCTGGAACTCTTCCAGCTTTAATTAGGCTTCGTGTGTTTATTTAGGAAGTAGTTAGAGGGCATGGTGAGGGCTGAGAAGGGGTGAGGGTCCATTGGTTTAACCTGGGGTCTTGCCTAATAAGGGAATTCTGTGAGCAGGGGGCTTACCTGGCATGAGCAGGGCTAGAGGGGAGGTGGGGCCATGGATGAGACACAAAGAAGGGTGGGGGTGTCATGAAGGCCACTAACAAGGCTCAACGCATGGACGCAAGTGTGCTCAAGCCCTTAAGGATCTCCGAGTCTGTAGGGAATCAAGCGTCAACCGTCAGGCTCAGGAAATACGCATGCAGCACACTTGTCCTAGCCAAACTTGAACCTCTCCCTTAGAAGTTAGAGAGTTACTGCATGTATACAAAGTTGAAGATAAAACTGTCATCATTTCACATGGGTATATCCTCTGAAGATTCCCAGAGCCCCAGAACCAATCTCTGAGCTTCTGTTGGCTGATGGGCCTGGATGTGTGCTCACCTCTAGCAAAGGAAAGTATATCCGCATGGCAGGTGAAGGCTTGGGACTCCCACTGAAAACAGCGTCAATGACAGCATGGTTGGCTCACTTCTTATAAAACATGAAAGACCATTGCTGAGAGTACAAATAAATGTCTCCAAAGAGAAATGCAGTGCAACTTATAAAAAACATCAAACTCTTTAACCTAGAACCTCATACCATCTGACTTTAACATCTCTTTTTCACACATATCATGAATTTTTGAAAACACTCATTAAGAATTTTCCATCCTAGGGCCGGGGATATAGCTCAGTGGTTCCGGCGCTTGTCTTGCAAGCGCAAGGACCTGGGTTCAATCCCTGGTAACCACATAACAATACTGGGTGTGGAGACTCACCCCAGCGGCAACCAGTACCACATACCAGTGCCGGGCGTGGTGGCTCACGCCTGTAATCCCAGCACTCGGGAGGCAGAGGCAGGAGGATTGCTGTGATGTGAGTTTGAGGCTGAGCTCAGGGCCAACCTGAACCACAAAGTGAGACCCTGTCTCAAAAAACCTTAAAAAAAAAAAGAATTTTCCATCCTAGGTGCACAATTAGGTATCTTCACATGCTCTACCTCAACTAGTTCTCACAACACATATTTTCCTGTGGATAATCATCTCAGGCTCTGAGGAAGGAAGTTGCCTCTCTGAGCCTACAAAGCTGTGACCACAACCTACCTTTCCTATCTGTGATCTGTGCTTCAAGATACAAGTCTCTTATCTGTAGCCATGGTGACCTCAACATGCTTTCTTGTTTAAGTAGCTTGTGTGATCTCATAAGTCTGTATATCCCATACCAGCACCCATAAATACCATCTCTACTTGATAAGATTACTGAAATTGATGGGACACCTACCAGTATGCAGGCAATAGGAATACAAAATAAGTCATCAGATAATCTCTAAAGTTAAGTAGCTCTGTCCTCCTAGCAAATGCAAACTATTCTTGAACAAGTCTTTCTTCCTGGTAAATTCTTCTCTGGGGAAAGTGAATCTCTCTCCCTCTGGTCTTCAATGGGAGATGGTTATAATTGGTGCTGACATTCAGGGTCTTGTGTCCTTCACTATCTCCATAACTAGATGTTGTTCAACCTTGTTTGTATATATCACTCACAGAAAGTTTTCACATTCTCCACTCAAGGTAAGCACTTTATAACAGCCTTAGAAATACTCAATGATCATAAATTCCTGTGCACTAAGTTCAGAAATAACTAGTGGGTAAAAATACACAATTTCTCTCCAAGAACTCTTCTGAAAATGTTAGAGAGTATTAGAATTTATAGACACAGAAATGGGCATTTTTAATGTAGCATTGTAAAAGTTACAATTTTAAAACAAGCACTTCTCCTTTGCTTCTATAATTCCATAAGAAGAGTCAAAGAACTTTGGGTTGAAGCTCGTGTGTCTTGTCATCTTCACTAAGCACAATACATCATAGTGTGGGGCAGAGTGACTAAGAAGTCAACAAAGATAATGACCTCAACGTACTGTCATTTAATTAAATTCTATCTTACTTCTGTTATAAAGAGAAGGGAGTTGTTTCTATACAGGCCAAAAAATAATCATATGCTTTGTATTTTAATAACATTGTTTCTAACATATAAAATCTGTAAAGTTCATCAGATGCTTCCAAGTTTTCTCTAATAGGTATTTCTTTGAAACATCAAACTTAATGACAGGCTCTGAAAGTTCAGGAGGTGAAAGTTTCCGTTATTTTTTTGGTGGCTGAGAACACTGTATTGATCCTATGTACATTGTACTTTAGATAAATAAAACAGTAAAATTCACAATCTTTTCCAGAAAGCATAGAAAAAAGAATATTTTGAGTCCCACATTCATATTGGTATCATACAATCTAAATAAGCCAAATTAGCTAACGTCTAACATTCTTAACTTCATTTACTCCATGTAGATGAACAGTTAGCATATCCCAACTTGTAAGCAATGATTTTCAGTCATTAAGCTGCAAAATCACTTCTTTCTGCAAGAACGTACTGAGCCAGAAACAACAGAAATGCGTATTTGTGTTATCTGTGCATAAACGTATCAGCTCTAAAAGGATTAACTTGCAGCTCAATAAAGGAGAAATTCATTACACCAATCAACACTGAGCAACTAGAACTAAACAAGATGCATCCATCAATGGAATGCATCCATTCCATTGGAAGGGAATTTATTTCAGTACTACTACAGCCTACAATAAACCATAAAATGAGGACATCACATTCTACCAGGGAATTCTGCAAAAACAATCTGACAGACTCAACACCTTGGAGCAGCAGTATACCAGCCTCTCTGCCTATATGAAAAATGGCAGATCAATGGGTGCTGATGAGTGGTATTTAAATGAATTTCTAAATGACTATAATAAAAAATTCAGTTGATTCAACTCCTGCTGTTCTGGACTGTAAAGTTATGAGCTCTATTTACCTGAGAGCATGTATGCCTATTAGACTTGGCAGAGTTTCTCAACCTTGGTATTAAGTAGAATATCAATGTAAAATGAACCAAGCACAGGCTGTATCAAGTCTGGCTCTTCGGGCTTGGATAAACCACCATGCAAATCTCATGTACGTGATGCAAAGAGCAGAAGAGAATAAATCTTTGTGGCTTTCCTTCACCTTCTTTGTGAGTTAAATTTTGCCCATATAATGTGGCTGATATTGGTAGAATACAGCAAGCTGATGGTCACAGATACTGGCCATCAAATGGCTAAATATAAAGTGACATGAACCAAAATGAATTAAAAATAAATAAAAGGAAAGTTATTTGTTTATTGATAAAACTAAAACTAGAAGGGATATTTTCTTAACTGAGAAGCCAGCATGAATAAGTATGAAAAAAATACTGCAGGCAGGAGAAGAGTCAGAACTCAGGGCCAGACAGATATAACATACCATTAATTGCTGGGAACCAACTCAATTAAAGAGTGAGATTAAGCCAAGAAAATGAACATCAAATCAGAAGCTGGTGATAATCAGGTGCAATAGGTTGGAGTAAGTGAAGAGCTGATAATGACAAGAGTTAAAGGAAATATCTGGGATGGTGGCACACACCTGTCATCCCAGCACTCAGGAGGCTAAGCCAAGAGGATTGCTGAGAGTTGAAGGCCAGCCTGGGGTACATAGTGAGTTTGAGGCCAAACTGAACCACATAAAAACTTACACCCTGTTTCAAAAAAGAGGGTTGTTAAAGGAAAATACAGATTCAGACTGAGTATACTATCTAATAGCACCACAGAATATCAAAAGCACAAGTGCTCCTAAGACTACTATATTGGCAAAATCAGTCCATAATTGATAATATGAAAACAAACCAGAAATCCTTGCAAAAAAAAGGAATGGAGAGAGTGGATATCGAGATTTCCTGTACAGCAGGAAATTCACTTGTAAGGAACTCATTCCTATGACATTAAGGAACTTAAATATCACAATTACAGGACACATGTGAAAGGATAGGACCTACATTGCCTCTGATGTATCAGAGTACAAATTTGAATTTTATTTTTAAAAAACACAGCTTCCAAAAAATCTCCACACTTATCTGAAGGCCAAGAAAAATTTGTGGAAGTAATAAAGAAAACAGAGAAATCTGTACAACATGAATCTTGATATACTTATTAACAGAAACCAAACCAGGGTAGACAGAAGAAATTGAAAATGATATGAAATACAGTTGAAAGTTTATAATGAACTCAAAGATGAGTGATATATGTTAAAGAATTTTACACTAGTGCATTCCAGCACTCTACAACCACAAGTAGAAAGAAGCAAGAAACAGGAAAGTCTCATAGGACTTTACTCCTTTCCTTTAGGAATAAAATATTAATTTGGAGACTTAGAGAATTATGTAGACATTTTTGCTATTTTAGAAAATGGATTAATCAAAGAAAACTCTAATGAATGCTTAAATATCATAAAACCGAAGGAAAAACTTGGGCATCAGATCAAGAATCTGCTAACATGTTTGCAGTCCTATTTTCTGCTTTGTGAGGTGAAAAGTATTTAAAACTCTTCCTCCCATGAAAAGGGATCAGAGGCCAATAACAGATGAGATCGATCTTTCCAAGGACTATTCCAGAGGACCAGCTGAGGACTATGAGGATAGCAGAACCTTCACTGTGAGACCAGCTAGAGGAGATTACTTAGTTGTTAACCCATGAATGAGCTAAGCAGTATTTGATTTTTTAAAAAATAAGGAAAAACTACTGTCGGACGCTTCTCTGCTTTTTGGGCCTCTCCCGTTCCTCTCATTCCCACAGACCAGATGACAGTGCCGCAATGAGCTCCCACAGGCAGAAGCATCACTGGGCCTCTCTTGTCACACACTGCAAAGAGCTCCTTCATCACAGACTTCTATAATTTCTGAAGTTGTGTGGTCAGTTCTTTCTAGGACCCTGGTAGATATGCGACTGAAAAATCTTTGTTTTCATAGAACATGTAAACCTGAGGAAGCAAAAATTATTTCTATACAGTGATGAGAAAGCAATGTACCTCTTCTGTAATAAGTATCATGTATTTGTGTAGCAGAGACTAAGTTCTGAGAAAAAGCCATGAATAAAATAGGAAGCAATTGTAAAGCATAAAACTAAATTAATAAATTTAATAAATACAGGTTTAAATTTAGTAAAATTGAGGTTATAAAGAACAACTGGTTACCTTTTGAATGCAAATAAAATTTTGTTATGAAAACGATTTTTCTTGACCTTTCCCTTTTTATTCATAGCCTAGTCAAGTTAACTAAACACTTTTCATTTTAGGCTTCGTTATTATATTAACTTCCACTTTGTTCTGAAGTCGATACTCTGCACAGAGAAGTGAATCTTACTATAGCATCTCTTTAGCTTTAGTTCTTCTTGGGGAATCAAACTAACTCTGTCTTGTATAATGCATTAAAAATAGTAGTATAAAATTACCACTGCTAATAAATTACATTGTCACAATAAATACACATTAAGGCTGTCATGGGAAGACAGGAAAAGGGTAAAGTGACTGGTGATCAACTCAGATTTGAGTATCCAGGGTATTTTTTGCTGACTTCCCAGCTGAGATTATGGAAACCAGAAAACAATGGAACAACCACTTTAATGTGCCGAAAGAAATTGACTGGGAAGTCACAATTTTACATACCTTTAAAATATAAATAAATGTAGAAAATAAAATTAAGGTGTTTTCAAACAAAAACTGATAATTTTCAACCAGTACATAGAAAAATCTTATTTTCAGCATGGATATTGATTTTCTCTCTTAAAACATACTCTCTTACAAGCTACTACCATAGTATTTTCTCCTGATTCTCCTCCTCCCAATTTCAGTATCCTCTGCTTTTCTGTATCCTTTGCCCACTTCTTAAATGCTATAATCCTCCCAAGATTCCTCAGTACTTTGGCCCACTACATCTTAATCCTTGTCAGCTTTATCCACTCAGTCTGAGCTAGTTATTGATGAATCCCACATACAGATTTGCAGCTCTGACATCTCTGCACTGTGAGCTGATCTTCAAAAAAATCAAAATCTTTTCCCAGAAAAAAACCCTAAAATACCTCCTGCAAGCCTCATATGCCTTGCGTGTTGGTGGAGTGAAATGATAACAGCACTTAAAATCAGAAACTTGAAGCTCTGGTAGTTGCTGACTATTATAAACTTATCTGAATTGTGATATGAAATTGTTTAAAATATGTTGTGATTATTGATATTTTCAATTTAACTAAAGAATAAAGAGAGTATTTATATACCAGGAAACCTTTATAATTTCCCTAATGTGTACAAATTGTTTGCCTAATGGCCAGTGCTCGACAACCCAAAATTAGTAATATTTATGTATTAGGGTTCTACTGCAGACTAACTCACCACATCCGGAGTAGAACACAGCTACTGAAAAATCTTCTAAAAAATTAAAGCAAACTTTTGACTTTAGAGTCACTTGATCAGGGAAGTTTAGTCTAAACCTATGGACCACAGTTTACTGGACCTTAATGCAAAGTATTATAAAACACTATTATTTGGACACCAAAAGAATAAATATTTTACAAAAATATTGTATTTTTTAAATGACATTGAATTTATAGGCTTTATCCTTGCCCGCAAAAGTCAGAAACTCATTTATCCTATTCAGCTCTTTTTTTTTTTAATTGAAAGAGGTTGTATACTTGAAAAGTTTACACATTTCTATCTACAACAGCTCAAAGATTCTATAAATATGCTTGCTTTTATTAAGGACTTCTAATTTATACACCCCAGTTATATATTGTTGATGCCAATTTGAACTCATCAAGAAAAGATCAAAAAGTATTTTTAAAGAGAAATGAAATGAGCAGTGTGTGTACTCTTTCTTCAAAGTGAAATTACAAGAAAATCATAGAAATATACAATGAAAAATTAAAAATACATTGCTGATGTTTTGGAAAATTTTTAATGCTTTGGATTTCTGCTAATCTGACTCACCTGGATTCACAACCTAATTAGGTAAGTGTTTAGTTTTTAATCAATTTGCTGAGAATGATCTGCACTTGTTAGCATTTAAATGTACACAAATTAATACTTATATATTAAATCAGAGCTATGTGAAATTTAAACAGATATTAAACTCTTCCAAGGAATATATTATTTAGACATACAGACTGATTAAATTCTGCATTCCTAAATTTCATTTCACAGTCACAAAGCACAGTGATTACACTCACAATTTTTTTACAGCTTGTGATATACCAACTCCAGAACTTTTTAATTTTTGAGACAAGTTTATGTTAAATTACCCAGGCTAGCCTCAAACTTGCAATTGTACTTTTAAAATGAATAATATTCTTTAATATTGAGCATTCTAACTGGAGAATGCAGAAAAGGTAACAGATTGAAAAGATTCCAGTGATCATGACTGTAATAGAAATGTCATACAGAGTATCAACACTTGGAAGCATGCTCAGACATAGTGCAGAGCAACAGAGAGTTTATTTTTTACAAAGTTATACCTGACATCTGGAAGACAGCTCAACATTGCGTTTTCTCCTTTAATAGTTAATAAATAGGATTAGTTCCCTGAAGATGACTTGAGAAGAGAATCTCTCTAGGAGGTAGACTCTGCGAGCACAGTGAGGAAATGACAGAGACGATGCGGAGCACGGAAGGAAGCCAACACAAACTGTGGCATCGTGGTCACCACGCGAGCCTGGAGCCAAACACCGCTGTGGACTTTCCTGAGAGGTAATGTAGGCCTCCATTTCAGCACAGTGTTCATCTTTCTCCACCCCAGTGAGTACAAGGGCTAAGAAAGCTAAGGAGAAATTCTGATATGCATTTTTATTGACCTGGGATTCTTGGTAGCTCCTTTCTTTGCACTC
>PVIR01019978.1:11256-31617 GCA_004026965.1 Petromus typicus
GGTGTGGAGACCCACACCCAGCAGCAACCAGTACCACATACCACAGTGCCGGGCGTGGTGGCTCACGCCTGTAATCCCAGCACTCGGGAGGCAGAGGCAGGAGGATTGTGATGTGAGTTTGAGGCTGAGCTGAGGGCCAGCCTGAACCACAAAGCGAGACCCTGTCTCCAAAAACCTAAAAAAAAAAAAAAAAAAAAAATACAGTCCTGTTCTGAAACTCACCTCTAAGAACTGCTTTTCTATTTTCTTTTAACAAGATCCCTAAATTTATATTATAGGCAAGTGTCAGGATAAACTTCCATGCCCTTCAGGGTTAGCAGATGCAAAGGTCTCCACTAAGAGAGATAATATTTCATAGTCAAGTTCCTGTTATTCTCTCCACTTGCTGCTTCCTGGACCAGACATTTATATATTTTGAAATTCAGACTTTAACTGTTGTGACCATGAATGTCAAACTAACTTTGATTTCTTATTATTGAAGGTTCTGTCCTGCTGTTTCCCCTTGACCTGGAGAACTACACACACCTCCTGTCTCATTTTGTCTGTCTCAAGCTGGTTCTGACTTAGGTATCATGATCACAGTCTAGTTGGCATCTATGGGAACTGGTGTGTATTAATGAAATCATTATTATACATCCAATCACTAAGGGTAAATTTAATAATCAATTGTTAATGCAGTTGAATACCTACTCTGGCAGAGTGCTGTAGGTGCTGGGACACAACAATGAAGGAAATAGAGCAATTCCCGCTCTCAAAGAACTTAATCATCATGCGGTAAATGCACAAATACTCTTAAAATGTAGTTACAACCTTCACTCAGCCTGAACTACGACCTTGGTTGAAAGTGTATACTTTGAGAGAGTGTAGGGGTAAATAATGAGGGGGAAAAGAATGTAACAGTAATAAAGAAAAAAAGGAAACAATGCTTCTGTATATACAGGGTGGGAGTCGCAGGGGTGGAGGAAGGGGAAAAATGAGAATCAAGTCATGTTATATTCTGGACAAACTGTCAATGTTGAATGTGACGATGATGCGTATTCAAAATGTGCCAATAAAAATTTGAATTTTTAAAAAGTGTATACTTTGAACAAGTGCTATAATACTCATAACTGGACCCAAAAATAAAATATGCACCCTTTAACATGGCAAAAGCAACTAAAATCATTTGCCATACTTGGTACGCAAAGATTCTGCAACTTTAACTTAAAAGTAGTCTTTAATTTTTAGGTGATTCCAAACAACCTTTGTTAAAATCATTTTGAAAGAAAAAAAAAGCAATAAAAATATTTGAATGATCCATGATTGATAAATTTTTGCACAGAAGCCAATATAAAATGCTTCAAATTGTATTTACCTTAATTTTTTTAAAGTCTAAAATAAAGATATTTATTTTTCAGCCTTTTGCTCATTGAACACATATACTTTTTAAATTCAAATCTTTATTGGTACATTATGAATACACATCACCTTCACATTCAACATTGACAGTTTGTACCAGAATATGACATGACTTAATTCTCGTTTTTCCCCTTTCCTCACCTGCACTGTAATCCCCAGCCCCTAAATACATAAGCTTTGTTTCCTTTTTTTGTTACTATCACATTCTTTTTCCCCTCATTATTTACCCCTGCATCCTCTTTCCTTTTAAATATTTTCTATTTCACAATACCAACTATATATGTTAGAACTCATTTACATCTTCATTTTCTCATACCAGAGAAAAGATATGATATTTACATATCTGTGACCTATTTGTTTCATTTATGAGGATGTCCTCAGTGTACATCCATTTGAGTATGAATGACTCAATCTTATCATTTTCAATGGCAGAGTAATACTCCATTCTATAAAAGAACCACATCTTCTTTATCCAGTCTCCAGTTGATGGACATTTGGGTTGTTTTCAAGATTTAGCAATCACAAACTGAGCTGCGGTGTCACTTTGATATGAATCTTTTATTTCTGTTGTGTATATTCCTAGCAAAGCAATGTCTGGGTCAAATGGGACCTCCAATAATAGCTTTTTGAGGAATCTCCAGACTGATTTCCACAGGGGTTGTACTAGTCTACAACCCAGCAACAGTGGAGAAGGGTTCCTTCTTCTCCACAGCCTTGCCAACATTTGTTGCTGGCTAATTCTGAGATAGCAGCCATTATTTGTGGAGTGAGATGAAATATCAGTGTTGTTTTCATCTGCATCTCTCATATGACCACTGATGTTGAGCATTTCTTCATATATTTCTTAGCTACTCTTACTTCTTTCTCTGAAAAATATCTGTTGATTTCAGATGCCCATTTTTGGATTGGGTCTTTAAATTTGGGTGGGCTGATTTTTTTGAGCTCTTTATATATTCTAGATAGTGGCCCTTTTTCTGAACACATATACTCTTAAACTAAACTATGAGATAGACCACAAGGGGTTCTGCTTCAGAAAGCCGATTTTCCACAGAAAGAAACTAAAGGACATAAGCAACAGCAGTTGACAATGTAGAAGAAGGAAGCACCCTGTATACACCAGGGCAGAACAAAAGGTTTGGGTAGAGAGAAGCTATCTACACAAAATGAACGCAGAGAGCCTCCCTGAAGAACTGAGTCTCACGTACTGAAAATTCAAGACAAAATACAGTGTTTGTGAAATATTCTTATATGCACTACTGATTATAATATATCTCCCTTTATTTTGCTGTCTCCCACCAAAGTCACCTTTATTGTAAAATTGTGACTAAAATTCCAAAAGTTATAAGCAGGGGAAAGTCTGCATGTGAAAAAGGACTAAGAATATCACTCTTTCAACATTAATTATACTGTATATTTTGAGAAGCTATAATCAAGAATTGAAACTTGCTTTTTGTCTTATGTTCAAAATCATGAAGCAACAATTTTACACAATAAATGTATCTTTGCAAGAAATTCTGAAACAAAACAATGTCTTGGTTACAATTTTCTATGGGAAAGTGAGTGCAGACTAGGGATATTGCCTAGTTATTCTTTTTCTGGTTTTATTTTGTTGATGCTTTTTAAGCAGGGCGTATAAGGTTAAAAGGGCAAGTAGGAAATCATATAATAATAGAAATATTCAGTATACATACAATGCAAAGGCACCTTTAAGAAGTCAAATATGAGAACTGGAGTTTTAACTCAGTGGTTCCTGCACCTGCCTTGCAAGCTCAAGGACCTGGGTTCGATCCCTGGTAACCACATGCAGCAATGTTGGGTGTGGTGGCTCACAGCCACCAGAAATCAGTACCACATACCACAGTGCTGGGCACTCGGGAGGCAGAGGCAGGAGGATTGCTGAGTTCAAGGCTGAATTCAGGACCAGCCTGAACTGCAAAACAAGACTTTGTCTCAAAAAACTTAAAAAAAAAAAAGTCAAATATGACTAGTTTCACACAATAAAGTAAGTCATGCACACACAGTGGGCTGCAGGTGAGGTCTTGTATAAACCGATTTTACCTACCACTGAGTCTTAACACAAGTATTATCCTTGACATAATCTTAGTATTATTGTACTTTTTAAATCATCACATTCATATTTTTTAAATCTAATGGAAATAAAACCTTGAATACCTTCTCTGGGATCATTACAGATTACAAATTAGTATCAGACCCTGATAAGTGTTTAATCCTAGTAGCATAAAATCTTGGGAAACACAGTCCACATTGAATAAATATAGTAAAATAGTCTATGGAAAATTGCACATTTTACTAATAAGTGACTAATTCTGTATTTCCCCTACTCCTTCCTGTCTTATAAAAATGACACAATCCCCACAGATAATATAATAGCACCTAATTGAATCACTCACGATTTTGTTAGATTTTATGATTACAGAGTACTAAGAAATGTAGGAAAGGTAAACATGTTTATTGACTAATTTGCACGAGGAAGTCTATTAGTCTACTTTCCCATGGCTGGAACCCTAATGTGACACCTACAGCTTCAAGGTTGAGCATGTTATTTGGCTTAACCTTTTGGGGGGCTCAATCCATGGCTGGCCACCTATAAAACAGGCACATCACAGCAGAAGAGCGGGATGAAGTAAGCTGCCCATTTCTCAGCACCCACTCAGCAAAGGACAGGCAAAGAGTGCAAATTAGAGATGCCCAAGGCCCACCCCCAGGTGACACACCTGCAGCTGAACCTCACTTCCTAAGAGCATATTCAGCAAGAACATTAGTGGATTAACCCACTGACCAATATAGCACCCCAGGGTCTAGTTACCTTTCTAAGAGTCTCAACCCACCCAAGTGAACAATTCAGTTTACAGATCACAGTAACTGTACTATTGATCAGCTTTTAAAGTTGTTTCTACCTTCTGGCTATGGCCAATAAAGTCATTATGAACATGTATACACAACCTTTTGTGTAGACATAGGTTTTCTGCATAACAGCTAAAAGGTGGGGGCAAATTGAAAGATCACCAAGTAAAAATGTATGAGAACTGCAATTTTCCCCAAATTTACTGCAGTTTTGCAAGTTTATCAACCCATGTATAGAATGTTGGTTATTCTACCTGTCTCCCTAATTTGTCAGTTTTTTTTTTAACTTTAGTCACTCTACTGAGGGCATGACATTTTCACATTAAAAATTTACTACTCATTCTTCAATTACCTTGCTATTAATTAACTTTCTGTATATTTATGGGTAATTTCTGTGGGTTTTTATAAAGCATCTTCTTTTTAAAAATTTTTTTAAGATTTTTGAGACAGTGTCTCACTTTTGTAGTTCAGGCTGGTCCTGAACTCAGCCTCAAACTCAGCAATCCTCTCACCTCTGCCTCCTGAGTGCTGGAATTACAAGCCTGAGCCACCACTCCCAGAATTGTGGTGTGTGGTACTGATTGCTAGTGGGTGTGAGTCATCATGCCCAGAGTTATTATATGTCTTTAGGAGGGACCAAACTCCAGACCTGGTGCTTGCAAAGTAGGCACCGAACCACTGAGCTAAATCCCCGGCCCTTGGATGCTATTTAAAGGGAATTGATTACCTGATTTCTCTTTCAGTGAGTCTGTTATTTTTGTACACATAGGCTACTGATTTTTGAATGTTGACCTTGTATCCAGCTATGCTACTGTATCTGGCAATTAAGTCTACAAGTCTTTCAGCTGAGTTTTTAGGATCTTCTATATGCAGTATCATGTCATCAGCAAACACTGACAGTTTAACTTCTTCCTTATCTACCTTTATTCCTTTTATTTTTCTCTTCTCTAACTACTATGGTTCAATATTATATTGAACAGGACTAGTGATAATGGACATCTTTTTCTTATTCTTGATCTTAGCGTGAAAGGTTTCAGTTTTTTACCATTGATTATGATGCCGGTTATTGGTTTCTCGAAGACATCTTTTATCAGTTTGAGATAAAGCCTACATATTCCAATTTTCTGTAGGGTTTTAGTCATGAACAGGTGTTGGATTTTGTTAAATTTTTTTTCTGCGTCTATTGAAATGACCATTTTGTTTTTGTTCTTGAGTTTGTAATGTATTACATTTATTGATTTACATATGTTGAACCATCCTTGCATGCCTGGAATGAGTCCAGTTTGTCAGGGTGGGTGATCATCTCGATGATTCTCTGTATTCTGTTTGCCAGTATCATACTGAGGATTTTTGCATCAAAGTTTATTAGGGAGATTGGCCTGTCATTCTCTTTTTTGTCTGGGTCTTTCTCTGCTTCTGGAATCAAGATAATGGTTGCTTATAAGAAAGAATTTTCAAGTATTCCTTCTCTTTTGATTTCATTAATGAATTTGAAAAGATATGGCATTAGATCTTCTCTAAAAGTCTTGTAGAATTTCGCAGCGAAGCCATTCAGACTTGGACTTTTCTTTTTCAGTAGGTTTTTAATTATATTTTTAATTTCACATACTGATATTGGGGGTGTTTATATCATCTTTGTTCAACTTTGGAAGTTCCTGTATGTTGAGGAATCTATCCATTTCTTCTGTTTTCCATCTTATTCGAGTAAAAGTTCTCAAAGTAGCTGTTTATTATCCTCTGAATTTCTTCTGAATCTGTGGTGATTTCCCCATTTTCATTCCTGATTTCAGTCTTTTCCTTCCTCTTTTTTTTTTTTTTTGATAAGATGGCTAAGAGTTTGTCAGTTTTATTTGTCCTTTCCAAAAACCAACTCTTCAATTTGTTAATTTTTTATATTGTTCTCTTAGTTTCCACTGCAATAATTTCTGCTCTAATCCTTATAGTTTCCTCCCTTATATGAGCTTGGGGTTTTTCTCTTCTGTTTTAAGTAGTTTGAAACTCAGCAGTAGGTTGTTTATTTGAGCTCACTCTGTTTTCATAGTATGGGCATTCACTGCTATGAATTTCCCTCTTAGTATTGCTTTCATTGTGTCCCATAGATTCCTGTATGTTGTATTGGCATTCTCATCTAATGTAGTAACTGTTTAATTTCTTCTTTGATTTCTTCTGTGATGCATTGGTTGCTCAGGAGAGTGCTGTTTAATTCCATGTTTTCGTGAGCATCTTCGAATTTCTTTTGGTACTGGGCTCCAATTTCAAGGCTCTATAGTCTGATAACTTACAGGGGATAACTTCAATTCCTTTGCAGTTATGTAAACCTGCTCTATGAACTAGCATGTGGTCTAATTTGGAGAATGACTTGTGAGAAGCTAGGAAGAATGTATATTCTGACTTTGTGGAGTGAAATATTTCCAAGGCATCTATTAATTTAATTTATGTATGGTGAACCATTTGTTCAAAAGTTTGGTTTAGTTCAAGTATTTAATTATTGATTTGTTTGTCCACTCAACCTGTCTATTTGTAACAGTGGGGTATTAAAGCCCCCCAGTACTATTGTATTAGTGCTTATCTGGCTTTTCATATCCATTAATACTTCTTTTTTATAGCTGGGTGCACTAGAATTTGATGCATAACTATTTATGAATGTCATCTCTTTTGCTTGGATTCTTCCCTGTACGAAGATGTAGTGTCCTTCTTTGTCTCTCTTAATCAGCTTTTGTTTGAAATATACTTTGTCTGCAGGTAGGATAGCCACTCCTGCCTTTTTGCAGTTTCCTGTAGCATGGAGAATGCTTTTCTATCCTTCTACTTTCAATCTATGGATTTCTTTCTGAATTAGATGTGTTTCTTATTTGCAGCATATTGTAGGATCTTGCTTCTTAATCCATTCTGCCAGTCTACATCTTTTAATTGGCACATTGGAGCCACTGACATTAATGGTTAGGACTGAAATGGACTGATCTAGCCCTGTCATGATGTTTTCCTGTTTGTGGCTCTTTTATTCTTTGCCTTTTGCCTTTTCTATTTGGATCCTTGCCTTCTGAATGAGTTCTTTCTGTTGAGTCACAGGGAATTGTGACAGTCATTGTCTTTTTAAAAAATATTCTTTAAACTTTTTTGGAATTCAGATTTGACATTCGTGACATTTCTCAGGTGTTCTTTTTCATGGAAGTATCTTATTGGAATTTGTTTTCTTTGAAGCCTTGGAATACTTCACTCCAGACTCTCCTTGACTTGAGTGTTTGCACTGAAAAGTCTGCTGTAATTCTAATGAATTTTCCTTTGTATGTGATTTGTTTCTTTTCTCTAATTTCTTTCAGTATTTTGTTCTTCTGTTGAATCTCCGGAATCTTAAATATTCCAAGCCCTCAAGTAAAACAACGTCCAACCTAGATTGATATATCCTGCAAAAGTACTCTTCAAAATTGATGGGGAAATAAGATACTTCCATGACAAAGAATACATGAGAAACTTTCCAAGAGTCTTGAGTCAGGACAGAGGCTACGTCCTTTTCTTTAAAATTTTTCTCTTTGCTCTCCCTATAGACTTTGCATCTTGCCTCAGATATTTCTTGGGTCTTAGGAACCCACTCCCTCCTTTTATTTTCTTTAAGCAGCTATATTCTGATGCAGGCATGGTAAATTGCAAAGAGATTCTTTCTGTGCTGCTCACTCAGCCACTATCTGCCCAGCAGTATGCATACTGTTATTTTTTTTAATTGTAATACCAGAAACTGTAAAAACTGATAAACAGGGCCGGGGAGTTAGCTCAGTGGTTCCAGCGCCTGTCTCGCAAGCGCAAGGACCCGGGTTCGATTCCCCGGTAACCACATACCATACTGGGCATGGAGACTGACGCCCAGCAGCAACCAGTACCACATACCACAGTGCCGGGCGTGGTGGCTCACGCCTGTCATCCCAGCACTCGGGAGGCAGAGGCAGGAGGATTGTGATGTGAGTTTGAGGCTGAGCTCAGGGCCAGCCTGAACCACAAAGTGAGACCCTGTCTCCAAAAACCTAAAAAAAAAAAAAAAACTGATAAACAATCATGTAGTCCCTACCAGAAATGTGTTACACTAAGATATATAAATTTTCAAAAGTCGTAGTTACATTGCATCCCCTTACTGCCCCAGTTTTTTAACTAATCAGTGTAATGTGTGGTATGTACCTTGCCTACTCATGTATTCACGTTTTGAGTGACAGATGAGTTGGGTAGCACACACATTAAGTATGTAGTGATGTTTTTTGAATTTTTAAATGTCTGGAAATAAAAATCCTGTCCTACATAGCATTCAAGAAATTGAAATTTTTTCTGTTGCATATTTTGTATTATTATTATTTATGTCAGTAAAAGTAGGCCAAGTTCACTCATTTTAAGCACTATACAGTAATACATCATGTAAATACACACTATCTCACATGTGCATTCCATCCCTAACTGACGTTGAGATTACCATTGTGAATACTGCCGAAATGAACAACTTCTATGTTTTCCTTCTGCACATAGGACCAGTGCTAGGACCAATGTAAATTTCCAGTGTGACTGAAGAATTGAATTTTTCATTTTGTTTAACAGAAAAACCAAAAGTGACTGAATGTGATTTGGCTACCATAGCTGACAGTACAGTTCTAGATACGTCCATCAACAAAAGTGTCCCGGGGATTATCAAACTGCCACCCACTGGGGCCCTGCCAAGTTGTACTTCATCAGCAGAGCCTCCACATTGTTGTATCTTGACCTTGCCAGACTTTTTATCAATGTTTACGGCTCATTTCTGCTTTACTTTACATTACCTATTAGCAGAGAGGGTAAAATAATTTTTATTGACCATATGGCTTTGTGCTTGTGTGAATCATCTTTCTATCCATGTTCTTTGTGCAACAATCAATGTTATTTTCTTTGTTTCTCTGGAAAGCTATATTCTTCCTATTCTTTCCCTACCTCACCCAACAGTTCCCCCAGATGAAATCTCCTGAATATAAGAACCTCGTCCCACCTTTTTATATACAGCAAAGAATTCTGTGTGGACAGATCCTGAAATGCAGCTTCCCTGCTCTCACAGAACACCCAACAAGGAAGGCTAGCACTTTGCACTCAAATGTGGAATGCACAGTGTCCACGCGTCCCCTGACTTTGGGCTCTCAGTGGAGCTAAGAAAGTAGGAAAATTCCTGTTTAGATATCGTATTCACACTTGCATGATCACTGGAGTGAAAACTCTGCTTTCAGATGAAGATGTTTATGGTGTCCTCAAAAATACTGGGAAAACTGGGTGATTCTGCTTATTATTAAGTAAAAGTATGTCTATAAAAATATATTAAGAGGAGCACACATACTGCTCTATTAGTAATATATTTCATTGAATGCAGTCTATTCAATATCATGATCTTATACAAGAGTTTCTTGGATTCATCAGAATAAAACATGCAACCTTTTCACCCTTGCAGGCTTCCTGCAACTCAAGATGTGCTCTAGAAAGCCAGCCACATAGAAAATCTCACCAACCATGTGCCACACTGCAGGGATTCCTAATACACACAGATGCCCTTCCTCTTCATTTGGGGCAGCAGTCAACCTTGGGAATTTCTCCTTGTGGCATTGAAGAACACTTCTATTTGGAATTATTAGTGAAAGTGAGAAGTCATGACAGAGAAGTAAGAGGTAAGATAGATCTCTCTGGGTGTGATGATGCATACCTGTAACTCTAGTACCTGAGAATCTGAGGCAGGAGAAATACCACAAATTTGAGGCCAATTTGGGCCATGTAGTGAGTTCAAGCCCAGCCATTAATATCACAATCCTGTCTTTTAAAAACTCAGATCAGAGCCAGGGATTTAGCTCAGTGGTATCATGCCTGACTTGTAAGTGTGAGGCCCTGAGTTTAATCCCCAGTAATGGGGGGTGGAGGGGAGACAGACATCATCTATTCAGTGAGGAAGAGTTTGATTTGTCCAACAAAATCCTGGAAACAGAAATTAGAGTGAAACAAACTCCTCTGTTGGTGACAGGAGACGCTGTCAGTTCTTAGGGGGCTGACAAGCTACAGCCAAGATTCTAGAACTATGGACATTGCAGAATTCCCAGGAAAAAGTAACCTTTTTGCAATCCTTTCTACTGAGGATCCAGAATTGTCTGTATCTCATGGGACCTATGAGTCTAGAGAGCAAAAGAGAAGAAAGAAGGGAAAATCCTGCTTTATCGAGTCAGGGAAGCAGGAAACTGCATGATGTTAGTTCCGACCTCAGGTGCAAGGGCACAAAACTCCTATGGAGCCAACTGGACTGTCACGGTTGATATTCCTTTAAAGTGAAAGGAAACCCTCCAACACGTCTAGTAAGGGGTGATTTTTTAAATGCCCGTCTCTTTTTCATCATGTAAACATGATTCTTTTAGTGTAGCTAACAGTGCAATAAAGCCTCCGTCACCACCCTAATCAGTGCTGCAGCCACCATTAGCTCATGTTGCCATGACACTACTTTTTCCCACTAATGTCACTGTATTTAAATATAAATATTTCTATTATAATGCCTTTTCAAAAGTTACCAAAGGACCACTATTCTGGTTTTGTTCTGGGGTTTTGTGATCTGAGCGCTGTGATGTGAGCCCACCCGCCCCCTTCCACCTGCCCCTTGTCAGGAAGATGTCCCCAGACATCTCAGCAGAGCTGCACAGTCCACTTCGAGGGCAGAATCAGAAGTGGGAGAGAAGGAAAAGAGGTATTGTAACGCTGGTGTTTATTAATATAAAGTAACTGCTAATAATAAATCAATGCCATGGTTTCCTTCTTCTCCCCCCAGTAGTTCTGTACTCTTGATTGTAAAAGGTACTTTCAGTAAAATATATTAATTATTTCTTTTCAGTCACATAGGGAGAAATTGTGACAAGCAAATATCCTCAGGTTCTGACGCTCCCTACCACCCCGGCATGGTTGCTTTTAATGCATCTAAAGTTGGCCTCGCTTTTTCTCCAGTTTCCCTCCTATGGACAAGCACAACTAACAGTTTCCTTGATTCACTTTGGGGATTTTTCTGTAAATATTTTAAACAGGTGGAATCATCATACTATACATGTTATTATACAGACTAGATTGTTGTGTTTTCTTTAATGTAACACCTCTATAGCAGTTTTTTTTTTTCAGGATGTATGTGTCATCTCATGCAAATTTTAATGATGGCATATTCTGCCTTGTCAATGGACACATGGAGCTCATGGGCAGCCATCACTGTCCTCTGCAGCTGGCTGGTGACATAGCCCTTCCAGTAGGTGTTCAGGGTTCACAGAGGCTTCCCAGAGCCATTAGGACTTAAATACACAAAGCGCTAAAGTAGATCCTGTCTTCCTTTTCTTTAAGAAGTGCCATGTTTTGTTTGCCAAGAATCTGATATTTTGCTGAAGGCTAAGATAATATTTAGGTAGGCATGAAAGATAAACAGAGAAATTTAAGAATAGCAAAACACCAGTAAAAGGACCACACAAATGATCCACAGCCCTTAAAGCAAAGGTCAGGAAAATACAGAATACACACACGCACGTAATAGACACACACACCGTAACAAGATGGGAAAATTTTAGTACATTACTGTTCACAGCCAAAATACGCCATTTGTAGAAAAAGCTGATGAAAAAGTTACCAGGTGGGAAAGTACTTGAGCAGATGATACCTCTTTTGTGGCTGCCTCGAATGCAAACAGGCAAATCAACAAGTCAGCCATGAATGCTGTCTAGAAACACGAAGCCACCCATTCACAAAGCCCATTTCCCACAGCCAACGTGTTCCATCTTATTTTCTCTACAATATTTAGCTCTTTGCTTTAATTACACTTGATATTTGTAAAGGGAAAGCTGGCGTTGTAATAATTGGATAGCTTTTTATCTATGTTGGCAGAAACGAAATTTTCTCTTATATTTAAGGAGCAATACAAAAGCAAAACTTCCTCTCTTCACAAACTCAGTGCCAGAACTATCCTCTGAGTCACTCAGTTTCTCTAAATCATATTTTTCTGAAAGTTGAAATTATAATCTTCAAACTAGTACCAGGATCCCACTGTTCTGAGCCAAAACACTGCCACTGTGGGCTCGTCAAAGGGCAGCTACTTCCCTTGCAGGAGACTCTTTTCATTGGTTCTTCTCCCTGTCCTCCTGACACTCTCACTTTTTTCTTCCTTTCTTTCTCTCCTTTTTCTTTCTTTCCTTGCTTTTCTTTATTATTTTCTTTCCCCCCCCCCATCGTTTGTGCAATAGAGACAAAGTTAATAAAAATGCTTTAAAATCAGAGATCTGGAATAAATCTAAAAGTAATTCACCCAGTCATGATTTTTCTTCTAAAAAAAATAATTTCCACATTGTGATATAAATCTCAACAAAGCCTACTAGAGTGTTTCAGCTTTAAATAAAAATGAATGTGTTAACAAAATTTTTCTGTGCTGAATTTTAATATCTGTTAGGCACTGTAACTACTGAGGATAGTGCTTTATTTACAATTAATAGCATTCAAGCATAAGGAGTATTCTCAAGCTTCGTCATTAAATATCAAGCATTACATTTTTAAATGTGGAAAGACGCTTTTTTAATGACATTTTAAGTGGACTGGACAAAATTTAAAAGCAAATCTGTAAACTTTTGTTTAACAGTAAAGTTCTTTTGCAAATGGGCATGAGATACCACGCCCGGCATTATGGTATACGGTTACCACAGATCAAACCCAGGGCCTTGTGCCTGCCAGGGGGACGCTGGAACCACTAAGCTAAATACCTGGCCCAGCAGCAAAACTCTTAAGCCCTCATTTCTTTCCAGTTATTCTCAATACTTTTTAAACTGCAGAGAAATTTCTTAAAATGCTCACATTCACTTTGCAAGCCATATAGATAACTCTATGAGCACATAGCCCCCAAAATTCCCATTTACGTGCTCGAAATATCTTTTTTGAAAGGACGATTACCTGTTTTTAGTCACAACTTAGGTGTCAATCTTGAAAATTTTAGCCGACAGGTTGTACTATGTAATAAAACATGTCAAATTCAAACCGACAAGTGGGTCTCATTTTTTGGAGGGTTTTCCTCACACCTTTTCCCATTATAATACAAGTACTACTTAGCCATATGATTTTCTACAAAACTTAACGAAAAATGTAAAACAGTCATATCTCCGCGTCCTGACGTTTGCGTGGAGAGCTGGGGGAGGGGAGGGGACTCGCTAAATTCGGAAAATGTACTGTCTGGAAACGCGGAGCTGCCGACTGGCGTTTGTTCTCTTCTGGGACGGATTGGCACGCCGGCTTTCTACACCTAGAAGGAGGACAGTTTTCCCGTCTTTTCTTGCATTTCCAAATTCTTCAGTTACTCGATTTGTGGAATTAGGAATCATCACACTTCATTTATCTCAGCCCCGGTCGGGCATAGAGCGGCGTTGGCCCACGAGCCCCCAAACCACTGTCTGTAGCTGATCTGTTAGTAAAGTGAGCTATTCCCTCAGCCCGGTAACACTGCACAGGCGACATGCGCTTAGTCGGTCTGGGGACCGGGGCTAATGTACTCTGTTAACTTCTTTTAAGCTGCAATCTATACTGAGAATGTACAGCGATATGACATGTTACAGAAGGAGGCGACTGCTCTTGCATGGTGGATGCTGACCCGTGGGGGGTGAGTGGTTGCGTGTGTTTGTGTGTGCGTGTGAGTGAGTGTGTAACGCTACCTTGTTCGCTTACCTTAGTCTTCAAAGTGGGCTCTCAGCTATGAGAACTGGCTCTCTGGCGGGCTCCAGCAGGACTTCTTGATTTTGTGCTGCATCTTTAAATGAGAAACAAGAGCTATAAAATTAAATTTGCATACAAACTTTTAATTATTTAACTTTTTAACCTAACAATAGATATTTACAATCTTAATTTTTCATGAAAGTGTCTCAACCTTAAGTAGAGAATGGTATTTATTTATTACCAAATGTTGTATAACAAAGGAAATGCTCCGTTGTTATCAAAAGTAGACCGCTAGTGCCCCCTTCTGGTAGAAGACAAGAAGATTTATTCTCGGAACTGGAAAAGACGTTCAGCACTAACCCCCTGCACAGCTGTTTCCAGTCACATTTATGCCAATTCCTTTCTGATTTAATAACAAATCCGTCGTTTTCTCCTACGATGTTAGATATTCCGATGATAGTTCACTGCTGTGAGTTACCTTATTGCAAAGTCAGGGAATCTTGTTAATTCTTAAATATGATCAAATTCTTTTATTCAAGGAGAGTTTTAAAATAAATTCAAGAAATCGTCCTCTTAAGGCCAGCGGGAGTGTTGTCCGCAGTGGCTGTACTCGGCTGTGTGAGAGCTGATAATCCGGGCCCACGTCCGGCCTGAGCACGTTAAAGATCCCGTCCGACGAGCTGACACCCACAGACAGACTCACTCATCACACTCCTTTCTGACACACGGGGCAGAAGGCGGCACCATAGATTAAAAAGATATCATGGGACAACATCGGTTACAGGACCACCATCTTTTTCTACCTCAAACTGCATATAGCTATTTTCATTTTTTTGTTCAGAATGTACTCTGAGGGAGAATGGATTTATCGCATAGTGAGTGGGATATCTGGTCAGATATTTTCACGTCAGGATAGCACCGAGTATGAGCACACTTAAAATGATGGGAATATCCCAATTTGGTTTTTGTATCATTATAAGAATTAAAATTTGAGAAAGATTATATAAATCACAATGTGACCAGATACAATAAAACAAAAATGGGAACTCAAAGCTCTAATAATGATCTGCCTATTTTCCCCCAAAAAGAATTTTAGAGAAGTATAACAAAACAGTAATTTTCAGAAGTGAAATATTAAAATGTATGTTGCTACACCTTGAGATTATAATTGTTTCTCTTAGCACTTAGCATAGTACACTAGGCTTATGTATATTCTATTATTAGTTACCCACAAATCAACAACTTTTAATACTATATCTCAAAATGAAAGTATTCCATGTATAAAACATATTTTATCAAATTTTAGGTTATAATTAAAATCATCTTCAAAAATCCATTTTCAAATAGGAATATGATTCTCAATCCTCAAATAAGAATATTAAATGCCCCCACTATCTGGCTAGAGTTGGTTCATATTTTGCTCCTAAAATACTTGCATTCTACATAATCATTAATGACGCCTTGTCTCACAGTAATTTTGTTTTCAGGAAATTATAATGATGGTACATTTTCCCTGCTGCCCACTTCAGGGTTGCTTTTTTCCCACTGGCGCAGCCTAACTTTCACACATTGATGATGACAACCACTTCGGTTTGGTGATACATCAGGAGTAATGGGACTTAATGAGCTGTTCGTGGGGCTACTTCCCAAAAGGGAAATGTTCCGCATGAGGGGCCGGGGACTCGGGGAGCAGCCAGGGAGGACACTTCGGAGGGCTGGTTTCCGAAGGGACCAAGATCTACGATTCTCCCAGCTCGTCCTGGGCGCAGGAGGACAGCAGAGTGGCCTCTTACTTCACCTGGTGTTGTCCTCTGCTGGGAATCTCTGGCAGCTTCGGTCATGGCCCCTACAACTCAGTGGTGGATCGAGATATTTCTCTTTAACTTTTTCCTTCAGAGTTTCAAAAATGTACAAAGAAATCTCTCAGTACGTAGCATGACAGATCAGATGACAAAGTAAGTAAATTATAATACTATTCTTAAAGACAACTGTCAGTGTAACATATCACAAGAAAAGGAGAATTTATTCGGTTTCCAGCTTTAACTCTTTGGCTGCATTTAATTATAGCTCTTGTTTTATTTTATGTGAGGTACCTTTGAGCTCATTTTCCAACACTGAGAGGCAAGTTCTCACGGAATACCAGCCATATACAGAACAGCCACAAGGTGTGGGAAACACAGACCTGCAGTTGTTGCAGGATGAATCCCACTAATAAATATCTTCCTCTGACAAGAAGCAGGTATTAAGCCCTAAGGAGCGCCACGTGTCTTTCCCAAAAGTACTGACCTGCTTTTTGCAATTCTGAAGGAAGGCGATTCCCTAACATGTTAATTACATATGAAATAGCGACAGACACAGTTCAAATCTTTCTAACATAAACAAGAACAATCTCCAAAAGGAGATGAAAAGGGATCTGCATGGAGATGGAAAAGCATCTACACACAGCCTGAAAAACCAGACATCAAACCTAATTTTTAATCTATCGATACCAGTTGTCCCACCATGTAAAAAATTTGGGAAAATAACGGGGCTTATCCACTGTAGGAGTACTGAGCATTTCTCCACGTCCCAGGCCTATGATACAGTTGCTAATCTACCTTCTAAATCTGGTACACCTGCATACCCTTTATGAGAATCATAAAATCATGTTCTGATAGAAAAAGAAAAAAAAAGTGCTTCAAAAAATCAGCAAATACATCTGCTATGACTGTAAGTGATGAATTCTAACTATTAGATAAAGATTTTTTTCTACAGTAGACCGTGGGAGTTCATAATAACTATAGGTACAATCAAGCCTTATTTCAATGCTTTGAAATGTCAAATGAGTAATTTTATTCTCCTTTATTTTTAAACTATTTGCAGAGACAACACAAAATTATATAATGTTACATTTATTTTAACCTACACCTATTCCTTCATAAGGTTACTTGTCTAAACATTTCACTAACATTGTGCAATTTTAAACGGAGAAAAAGAACAAAGTTACAACTGTGACAGTTTATCAGGAATAGGGTAAGTGACAGCTGTAACTAGAATCAGAATTAGTAGATTATTTTAATAGTTCCAGGAAGAGTATAATTTACAGAAGTACATTTGAATGATGTTAGGAAGATACCAGGAGGAATTATTTGCTTAGTGCAGGATGGTTTTTTTAAGTTAAACTTAGCTACATTCTCTCTGTTGGAATTTTTAAAGTATAGAGAGTTTTGTCTCTTAATCAACAGCTGAATTAATCAACTGCTTTACTAACCTAAGGGAAGCGTGTATTCTACTCATTTCCTGGAATCTGCAGACTTATGATTTTTAACCTACCTTTTTCATAAGTGTATTGTCATTACAGTAAGAAAATGATATATGCTTCCAGATTTTGGTATATTAAATTCTCTACAGTTTAACTTTCTCATAATCTCACTTGTAAGAAAGAACCTACTTAGGAAAAGCTTCATTAGATCACATTTGTCAAGGTCCTAAGATCTAGAAAGCTTTCCTTTCCTCCCTATCTAGAACTATTTCCTTTTTTTTCATTGAAAAATGAGCTATTACACTGTTCCTCCAAGATATCTTAACTTTTTAGGAGTCAAGAAGCAAAATTCTGGACCGAGGATTTAGCTCAGTGGTTCTGGCACCTGCCTTGCAAGTGCAGAAGGGCCTGGGTTTGATCCCAGGTAACCACAACCAACAATGCTGGGCATGGAGACTCCTGCCCACCAGCAATCAGAACCACATACCACAATGTCAGGTGTGGTGGCTCAAGCCTGTAATCCCAGCACTCAGGAGGCAGAGGCAGGAGGATTTCTGTGAGTTCAAGGATTGCTAGGGCTACATAGTGAGCTCAGGGCCAGCCTGAACTACAAAGTGAGACCCTGTCTCAAAAAAAAAAGAACTTCAGTTTGGGAAATGGACCACAAGGTAATTTATCTTCCCATTTTCAAGTGTTGTAATTTCAAAATTTCTCTTTCCAAACATTATTTCTTTGGAGAGAATAGTTTGATAAATCCCCATAACTTTGCTGTCATAATTCATAGTTTCAGTGCCATTCCAAAGAGCTATGACTATACAGGGCTGCAAAGAAAGAAGTTGTGTGAAGTCCTGACCCTCACAGTGAATATCTTCTCTCTCGAAGCAAAATAACTTCCCAGAGAGCATAGTCGCCTTTGCACTGTAGAATGTACGGCATTCATTCACAAAAAGCTAGGTATTTAGCCTATTTACAACAGCAACAGTAAGATTTTCTCTATTAAGTGATGCATATGTGTTTCGTTGACAAATCCAAGAAGAAAGAAAAACGCAGAAGTTAGAAATATATAATCGAGTATCAGACAACTAAGTACCAGCTAACAGTGCAAACAAATACAAAGGTTTGATTTGCCTTCTGTCATTATTGATTCTGATTAAATGAAAGTCAGGACACTTTTAATATAGTCATATACATATTTATGATATATTTAATTTGATCTTAATTTTGGGTTTTTGGTTTTTTTTGTTTTGTTTTATTGGTGGTGGTTTTTGGGGTTTTTTGTTTGTTTGTTTTTGTTTTTGTTTTGAGGCAGAGTCTCACATTGTAGTTCAGGCTGGCCCTGAGCTCAGCCTCAAACTCAAACTAACATCACAGCAATCCTCCTGCCTCTGCCTCCTGAGTGCTGGGATTACAGGCGTGAGCCACCACGCCGGGCACTGTGGTATGTGCTACTGGTCCTTGCACTTGCAAGACAGGCACCGGAACCACTGAGCTAAATCCCCGGCCCAATTTTAGGTTTTTTCTAAAGAGCAAAAAAGGAGTTTTATATGCTGACACCAACTAACTGCATCTTAACAGTGAACAGCTCTTGAAAATTCGGAAGAGAAAGCTGCTGGATATCCAGATGAAACCTGACAAAGGACCGTGGGCCAAAAGGAATACGAAGAAAATGAAAGACCAGTCTACGAACTCAGACACAGTAGAGGAAGTTATTTGTAATTGAAAATATTAAAACAAAGTACAGTTTGTGAATAGTGAAGCTCTGGTTGCATAAATGGAAGCAGTCTGCACACTGCAGCGCTACTAATTATGGAGCTGTCACTAGCATTTTGCCAGCCTGATAGTGTCTTCGAAAAAGTCCTAATTCTGCCCACCTCTGAGCAGTGTATTTCTGGCTGGGTTCTGAATAACCTCAGAAATGACATCACAAAACAGCCGGGAAGGTTCCTCGAGGAAATCTGTTCCAGACACAGGAGGTCCAGGCAGGACAGGACCAGGTGGTGGCTCTGAGTTCCCTTGGGTAGTGGGAGGTGGCTGGTGAAGGCCTAACTTCTTTCAAAGCATTTTCATCTTTTGTGCTGCTCGAAAGGACACGTGTTTTCCGGCCCTTGAGGAGCAGATGTGGCTGAGGTGAGCCACCAATCTGGAGCTCGCAGGCTGTGGACGCCCGGCGCCAGCCAGCGCCACGTGGGCCTCTCGGTGCACAGGGCCGCAGTGTGGGGCCGACTGTCCGCGTGACACCCTGCGAGGAAAGGCCACGGCTCCCAGATTCATCCTTCGTGAAGATGGTGACGGCTCCGCTTATGGAAACTTCACTACGAGCCTGCGGTCTGTAGCGTTCTCCAGACTTCGCCAGAGGAACGGCAACGTGACCTTAGATATCGAAATTGCTTTTTGTGAATTATATCAAAAATGAAAATCACACATTCGGCATATTTAAATGCCGTTAAATTGGGCCACACTAAATCTTTATTCCGATAATTACACATTTGATTCGGGTAGAAGTGCACAGCTTTGTAGGACTGAAGGCATACACTCTCAGAGAAAGTTATTTGCAATTAATTTGATAAAAATCAACTGTTTATCATCCTATATATGACCGAACCTTTGCAAACACGACTTCCATTTTTTAATTCCTTGTTTTTGATTTAAAATATGATTAAAACGCCAAATTATATAGAGACTTAAAATAGCAATAACTTGAGTGTTTCCAATATCTTCTGCTCACGCTATGTAGAAGCTCACGGGGTTCCCAAGAATGGGGACCTCTCCCTGCAAGGATCGTATGATATGTGATGTTACAGAAGTGCAGCGTGCAGCGCAGATTGAAGAACTTTGAAAATGTTTAATTAATCTGGCATAAAAATTTACAAACGGCGTGGCAGCGATGTAACTGGTACAGAGGGCATGAATTAATTATCAGGGATGACTACATTAAATAATTTCAGGCCAAAATTTCTATGACTCAGCTTTCGAGGAGAATGTTAATGTTTGGATATTTTATTTGCAAGTGTGTTACTTGCTTTACTTTTGAACCCGTCTTTGGGGAACCAAGGGTAGCTTTGAAAACAAGCCTTCCCTAGTTTTATTGGAAAGAAGCTAAAAACAGAAACAAGAATTTTCTTCCTAATGGTGATTCCCCTGGAAAATAATAATTAGCAGCTGAAAGG
>PVIR01019979.1:0-31203 GCA_004026965.1 Petromus typicus
TGATCTGAAAGGAGGCACATCTCAGATGATAAGAAGTGGATAGGGAGAGGCTATAAATACAGATGAAACTTTATTTGGTAACCTTCTGGTATACAGTGTGTTTTGTAACAGGTCATGGACCAGCGCTAGTCTGTGGCTTACCTTTTGGGTATATATAGTATAGACTATTGTTGAAATATTTTGTTTGTTTGGCTTGGTTTTCTCTATTGTGGCTTGGATTATTCTCTTGAATCCTTAGGAATAAGGATAGGGAAATAGACAATCCAGTACATCTTCCAGTTCATTCTTGATCGGTTCTCAAATCTGGTGGATGAGAATTTATTGTTTAATGTATACAAGTACACTACTCTACATGGAATTCAGAAAGTTGAATGTTGGAGATAAGAATTTCCTTAGATAGTGAGACAGGAAAACAAATGTTCAAAGATGAGGCTTTGTGTCTGGCTTAGATACAGAAAGAAAGATCTGCTCTTGGGAAGCATTTGGTCAAGGCCAAAAGATGCCAAGAATTGCATTTAAGAGAATTAAAGCTTTCTTAGATACTTTGTGGCCATAGCCAAAAATGTTCCTATCAGATTGTCATGAATGAAATATGAGAATGATGTAGCAGTTTCCCAGACATTATAAAATGAAGCACCAATTAGAGATTAATATGATACTTCTTCTATATCATATTGCAGAAAACACAGGTTATCACTTTAAAAATAACATTGGTGTGTAACATTTTACTGAGTACAAAGTAGCAATGACTACTCAAATTCCAACCCGAAAAGAAACCAACCTGAAAGTAATGGAAAATTGCTTCAAACAGGACAATTAGTCTAGCTGAGGATCAGTTCAGATTAAAATAATAAAAAGCAATACATTTATTCTTTTAATGAAATTAGCAAATAAGATTGGCCTAATAGAAAATAAAAATGTTATTCACTTAGAATTGCTTTTCTTTAATGTGAAATATTCCATTCTAAATGCATATGACCTATTAATGATAATTTTGACATAAAATTCACATTGCTATCTTTATATTAAAATTAGGGAAGCATTTTATTTCTTTGTAATTTTGTTTATTAGTTACATATATTAGCATATATATATATATATATATATATATATATATATATATATTACTTATTGTTAGTAGAAAACTGTTGAGGTTAGAAAGATTGCATAATAAGACAGTCCAACAAAGAGAGATAAAATACGAAGAAATGGAATATTGGAGAAGCTAAATATATTTATATTTAAGAAAACAAAAGAACAGCTGGATAAGGCATGTCAGAGAGTTTCTACCAGTATGAAGCAAGACTAGAACTCTGAAACAAAATTTCTAGTTCTTGGAGTTAGATGAAATTGAATGATAAGGAAAACAGGAAAAATAAAGTTAATCCCACAGCAACTGGATAACCAGCCATATTTTAAAAATGGAACTAAAATAAGCTGAGAAGAATGATGGGAAAGGGCTGTGAGTTAAAGTGAAAGTGTAGAAACTCAGTTTTGGGGTGAAATGCAGGGCTGCCCTCAGATTAGTGGAGGAAGGGGTCTGGGCTGTTGATACTGCTCTGGAGTCTTGTGTGGGGTTGTTCAGGCATTGGCTCATGAGGTATGGGACTGTTCCTATAAATCAGCTCCACAAGACACAGAATTGTTCTAGGAAGAGGGAAGAAAGGCTGACATTACAACAAGAGTTCATGTTATTTAGCTATGAAGAAAGGAAAGTGGTCCAAGACAAATAAATGTTAGAGTATAGATTTGTGTTTCATTATTTGCCTGAAATTTTCCTGTTTGCCTTGTATTTTCACCACATCTATCTGTATGGATGCATAAAAACATAGATGAATATTGAGGAAATTTAAAGAAAAAAATCACCTTTTCCAATTTTTTATACTTTAGATAATAATGCCTTTGCTATATGCATTTTAAAGCATTATTCTATGACCGTTTGGTTGAAATTCAATTGTTGAGCCATATTTGAAGTAAGTGCTTTGCTTTGCTACTTTTCATAAATTGACATTTGGATTTAATATCCCCAGGGATTTAATTAACACATTGTCTTGTCTTTTTTTTTCAAATCATGAATAAAGCTGTGAAAAGACCCTAAACTGGACCTAACATCAATTTCAGTGACACATGTGGGACTCTTTCAATCAACTCAGTTGTCACTGTCATTTGTCACTATTTTTATTAACTCTTCAGAAAACATTCAACCCTTGTTATAATGTCTACAAGCAGCTAATGTTTACTTTGAAGTAATGTTGCTTTGGGAATTCTCAAAATATGTTCTATAATTAAATTTTCTATCTGTGAAATACTGCTTCCAAAATAATAATCAATTGCTAAAATTTTAATTTGTGAGAGGCATAATCTCAAAAATTAGAATATTAAAACAACATTCACAAATATAATCACATCATTTTATGTATACCTTAAACTGAAAATGAAGAAATCTTATAAAATATAGACAGTCATTATAGTAAAAATAGAAGATTCTAACTGTTGATTTGGCCTTCAATATAATATAGAGCAAAAAGATTTTTATAAAAGTTTTAGAATATACTCAGAAAAAAAGGAAAAACTCCTTCTACATACCTCTTACTGAGTATTTCATTCTTTTTAAAATAATTAAAATTGTATATCCTCATAAGTGAAATAAACAGGGCACAGACAGCTACATATCACATCTTTTCTCTGGTATGAGAAAGTAAAGATGTAAATGAGTCCTAGAATTGTATGTTATATATTGTGAAATAGAAAATGCTCAATGTAAAATAGGGAGAAGGGGGAAAATGATGAGATTGTAACAAAAAAATAAGGAAACAAATTTTATGTATATGGGAGGGCGGTAGGGTGGGTAGGGCTATAGGAAAAACTGAGAATTAAGTTGTTTCTTATACTGGTACAAATCCCCATTATGGAGTGCAATCATGATGCGTATATGTAATGTATCAATAAAGATAAAAAATTAAAAAAATAAATAAAAAAGATCTAGATGAATAAACCAGACATTAAATAACAAGCATTATATGATTCCACTTACATAAAGCAGCTCGAATAGTAGAACTCATAGAGGAATAAAATGAAATATTAGGTTCAAATGGTTAGGGGAGAAGAAACTAAATTACTACTTAGTAATGACCATGCTTCTGTCTGAAATGATGAGAATGTTTTGGAAGAACATAGTGATGTTCATACAACATTGTGAATCTGCTTAATGGCATTGACTTGTACACTTAAACATGATTAAAATGGTACATTTTATGTTATTTATATTTTACCCTAATAAAAAAGAAGAAACAAACAAAAAAATTAAAATTCCTAAAATCATTTTGGATATGGTCAAAATAGGCAAAAGCAAGACATACATACAAATATTTTTGGAATTAACTACAGAGTTGCTGATTTGCAATTGCCTTTCTTAAGAAAAATAGGTGACGGTGGCAAGACTTGAGAGTATGCAGTTTTCCAGTCTTTTTCTTTTACAGGCATAATAAAGTTGGCGTTAATTGTCAACAGAAAATTCAGTGGTTTTTAATAGTTTATATAATGCCATTCCTCTGCTCAGAGCCTACTTGTGCAGCCCTTTCATGAACAATGACATTTTATGTCAAACACAGTTTACTCATTTGACTACATTGTCACACATTAGTCTATATTAAGCTTTAATATCTGTTTTTAGATGTTTTGTTTCTCCTGGCATTAAAATGTACTCTTGGTCATTTTCCAAAACTCAATAATATTTTCGACCAAAGGTTCTCACCAAAGTCAGAAAATTTATAACGACATGAATACTCTTTGTCATTATCAACGGACAGTGTTTCCTACCAGCTACACCAGAGTATAAATATAGCCTTCTACTAACCAATTATATTATACGATAAATTTTGGTGTCTACATCTTTGAAATTTTCTTTTCAACATTTTTTAAGGCTGCTTATTTTTTATGAATGAGTATTTTTTAACCAAAATAGATTTAAATATTGAAAAAAATTGTGCTCTGTTGGTTGATGAAACAAAAACAGCCACTTCCAAATGGGAAAACATGCAAAAGAATACTAGAAACAAATGGCAGTGGAAAGAGAAAGAAATTTTAAAAAATAATAGTTTAGACTTTATTATCAAATGATATACTGCAGGTCCTGACATAGGTGAGAATAAACCAAATAGTTTTCTGCTTACAATAAAAGTTCTTTTGTATCTTGCAAGATAATTTTTTATGAATTTTGATGAGGAATGATACTAATGAAGTGCAGACTGGTTGGCTGAAATGATCTTTCTTTGCCAACCTGGCCAATCACACTGAGTTTAGTCTCATCATCCCAACAGACCCTAGCAGAGAAAATTGTCAATAATCAGAGAAAATCAAGGTAGAAAATTGATGCTTTTTGGACACTTGAAGCAACATAGGTCATGATGCCCTTCAAGAGCACACTAACAAGATGATCCACAGAAAGTACTGCAAATTTGGTGGTAAAGTGTCATTTGATCATTGTTACAGCATTTGGAGAACTTTAACACTAGACAAAGTATGATTTAAAAATGGTTATAGGCACAGGATTAAATTTTATTGTCTGCCTTTTCATTATATATGTGTGTGTGTGTGTGTGTGTGTGTGTGTGTGTGTGTGTGTGTGTATTTGTGGAACAAATAAAGACTTCTTACATGTTTAGAGTTACATTAAGTAATTGGGATTTTATTATACTTCTTTTTTGATATGAAGGAGAAATGGAGTGAATACTCTTTTAGACATTATTATTATATAATCTCAGACAAAGTGGTATTCCACTGTGCATAAACAAAAAAAATTGTCCTTGTGCATTTATTTTTCATGGGAATAACATCACTTCTAAGATTTGGCTATTATATATTATACTGTTATGACCTGGGTATGCATATGTCACTACAATATGTCTTTAACACTTTAGGGAAATAGCTAGAATAGATATAGCTGAGTCAAATGGAATATTTATTTTTAGTCTTTTGAGGAATCTCCATACTGATTTCCATAATGGTTGTACTAGTTTACAATCCCACCATCAATGAAGAAGCAATTCTTATTCCCTGAAGCCTTACCAATATTTGTTATCATTTGATTTGTTGATAATAGTCATTTTTTTCTGGATAAAGTTGATATTTTAGCATTCTTTTGTATTTCTTTAAAGGTTGGAGATGATGACAAATTTTTCATGCATTTAGTGGTCATTTGTGTTTCTTCTGAGAAATATCTGTTCATTTCTCCATTTCTGACTTTGGGGAGGGTCCAATTTCTTTTTAAGTTCTTTACATACTCTAGATATTAGGCCTTTGTGCAAGGGATAGAAGCATTATCTTTTTAGGTTATCTCTTTACTCTGTGTGAAGGCTTTTTTATTTGATATGATGTGATTTATTGATTCCTTAGTATTATTTCTTGTACACTTAGAGTTCTGATCAAGAAGTATTTGCTGACATCTGTCTAGAGCTTATATATTTTATCTTCCATCAGATTAAGAGTTTTAGTTTTAATAGGTAGATCTGTGATCTATTTCATTATATTTAAGAACATGGAGATATGTGTCCCTATTCAATCTTCTGCACATAGATAGCCATTTTTTCTAGTATCACTTGCCAGTATGATTGTAAAGTGTCATTTGATCATTGTTACAACATTCGGAGAACATTTATTTTTCTTTTCTGAGACAGGGTCTTGCTTTGCAGTTCAAACTGGCCTTGGGCTCAGCCTCAAACTCACAGCAATCCTTCTGCATCTGCTTCCAAAATGCAAGGACTACAGTCATGAGCCACCACACCTGGCACTGTGGTATGTGATGCTGATTGCTAGTGGGTGTGAGTCTACATGCCCAGCATTGTTGTATGTAGTTAACCAGGGACTGAACCTGGGCCCTTGAACTTGCAAGACAGGCAGTGGAACCACTAAGCTAAATCCCCTGCCCTGCATTCAGAGAACTTTAACACTAGACAAAGTATGATTTGAGAGCTATCTTTCTTCCAGCATATGTTTTGGCTATGTTTTTCAAAGATAATTAGCTCAATGTGGTTGAGCTACACTCTGTTCTCTCCATACATCCACATGCCTGTTTCTGGGCCAGTACCATGCTATTTTTATTACTGTAGCCTGACCATATAATTATAGTCTGGCATTGTGATGCTTCTGCCTTTGCTCTTGTTAGGGTTGCTTTTGCTATTCTATATTTTTTTTAATTCTATATAAATCTTCGAGTTTTTCATTTAGTTCTTTGATGAATGCTATTGGTATTTCACTGAGATTGTATTAAATTTGTACATTAGTTTTGGAAGTTTGGACATTTCAACAATATTAGTTCTCCTTAGGTAGGAACAAAGGCTATATTTCCATTCTCTGGTGTCCTCTTCTAGTTCTTTTTTCTTTCTTTCTTTCTTCTTTTTTTTTTTTTTTTAATTTTGAGACAGAGTCTCACTTTGTAATTCAGACTGACCCTGAGCTCAGCCTCAAACTCACATCACAGCAATCCTCCTGCCTCTGCTTCCTGAGTTCTGGGATTACAGGCGTGAACCACCACACCTGGCACTGTGGTATGTGGTACTGATTGCTGCTGAGTGTGAGTCTCCACACCCAGTACTGTATGTGGTTTCCAGGGATCGAACCCGGGTCCTTGCACTTGCAAGACAGGCACTGGAACCACTGAGCTAAATCCCCAACCCTCTAGTTCTTTTTTCTAAATACTGTGCTTTGTGCAATAGCAGTCTTTCATTCCCTTTGTTAGCTTACTTCCTAAGTATTTAATTTTCTTGATGCTACCAGCAATGGCACTTTTTGTCTAATTTCCTTCTTGGAGAGTTCATTGTTATTGCACTGACACACTATTGATTTTTGTGTGTTAAGTTTGTATACTGCTTCATCTTTGAATTTGCTTAGAAACTCTGGGAGTTTTCAACTGGAATTTTTTAATGTCCTTTGTAGAGTTGTGTGTTCTACATATAAAGACAAATTTGACTTCTTAATTTCTTACACATATCCTTTTTATGTCTTTTCCTTAGCTATTTGTTCTGACTAATGATTTAAGTACAGTTTGATCAGGAGTGGTGAGAATAGACATGCTTTCACTGTTTCTGGTTTTAGATGAAATGTTCTCAGTTTCCCCTCATTTAATGATGTTGACAGTAGGTTTTTCATAAATAGTTTTATCAGATTGAGATTGGGTTCTTCTGTGCTTTATTTTTCAGGGTTTTTGGTCATGAAAAGATGTAGGACTTTGTCAGAGGCTTTTTCTGCACCTATTGAGATAGTGTGATTGTTTCATTGCTCATATCGAATTTGATATGTTACATTAATTGATCTGTATATGTTGAATTATCCTTGGATCCCTGGCAATAAGACTATTTGGTCCTCACATAAGTACTTTTGATCATTATTCACTTTCTGTTTGCAGGTTCTTGTAGAGGATTTTTCATCTATGTTCCTTAAAGATGTTGGCCTGATGTTCTCTACTGACTTTTTATAAAAATTGTACTAGTATATATTGGGAGTACATAATGGCAACATTATCTGCAGAGAACTGGTGAGTATACATAACACATTTCAATTTTTCTTTTTGTTGGGTTCTTTTCTGGTTGTGGAATCAGTGTAATGCTAGCTTCTGGGAATGACTCAAGAAGTACTCCTCTCCTTAGAATTTCATTAAGGAATTTGAAAAGTATTCCATTAGACATTCTCTGAAGTCCTTGTAGGATCCAGTAGAAATCCATCTGGCCTGTGTTTTTCTTAGTGAGTTTTTTATTAATGCTTCAATTTTATTGTTTCTTATTGGATCTTTCAGTGATTTTATGTTTTCTTTGTTCAGCTTTGGTAATCAATATCTATCTAGAAATCAATCAATGGTTTTCAAAATAATTGCTAATAATATTCTGGATGTTATTGGTATCCTAATGATTTTACCTTTTTCATTGATGATTGTATTAATTTTCAGAATTTCTTTCCTTTTGTTGGTAAGACTGGCTTAGTGTCTGCCTATTTTGTTTATCCCTTCATAAAACCACCTCTTTGATTCATTGATTCTTAGTGTTTTTGTAATCTTAATTTTATTAATTTCCACTCTGATTTTTTTTTTTTTTTGAAACAGGGTCTCTGTAGTTCAGGCAGGCCCTGAGCTCACGATGGAGCACAGGTGAGCCTTGAACTGACAGCGATCCTTCTGCCCCAGCCTTCAGAATGCTGGGATTACAGGCGTGAGCCACCACGCCCAGCACTGTGGTATGTGGTTACTGGAAACTGAACTCAGGACCTTGCACTTGCAAGGCAGCCGTCAGAACCAGTGAACTAAACCCCTGGCCTTCTACCCTGATTTTTAAAACTTCCTTATGCTAACTTTAGATTTGTGTTGTTTTTGACAAAACACATACAATTTTTATTTTATTTTATTTTTAAAAAATCTTTATTGGTACATTAAATATACACATCATGATTGCACTCCATAATGGGGATTTGTACCAGTATAAGACACAACTTAATTCTCATTTTTTCCCATAGCCCTACCCACCCTACCACCCCCCCATATACATAAAATTTGTTTCCTTACTTTTTTGTTACAATCTCAACATTTCCCCCTTTCACCTTATTTTACATTGAGCATTTTCTGTTTCACAATATATAATATACAATGCTAGGACTCATTTACATCGAAAACACATAAAATTTTATCTTCACAATTCTGATTATCCTCTCTCACAAATCAGAAAATTTAAGTGATAATATATAATACTTAATATGTGCTACTTCTGGTGGCAGTACATAATAACATAGCACAGAACTTCAGCATACTATTGCTTTTGTACAATCCTGGAAATATTCAATTTAAAAGGAGACAGAGTGTATTCCAGGTCATGATTTCAGATGTTTCAGTTCATTGTTACTTGACCATGCAGCTTCAAGCATGTGGTATCATCATAAATCATGACGAGGGTGTGTGGTGGAGAAGATCTACTCATTTCTACAGGGCCAGTGAGAAATGAGAGAGAGAGAAAAAAAAGGACTGTGGTTCAAACATCTCCTTCAAGTGTATGTACTCAGTGACTTAATTTCCTTCAAATAGCCCCATCTACTAAGGTTTTCACCATCTCCCAGTAATGCTAAGCTGACAGTCAAGTATTTAACATATAAGACTTTAGGGGCATTCTGTATTAACCTACAGCATCACATAATATTATTATTCTGTATTTATGCTACAATTTTGAGTTTTCAATTGCATTAGATATTTTGCTTACTATTATATCTATGTATTACTTCTATCATCCCTCCTAGTTTTATTTAGTGCTTAAAGTATTTTAGGTACTCAACTGTTAGGCTTTGAATAGAAGATAGTGATGAACAAAATGAATTCTCAGCCAAGAAATTATTCTTAACTTACATGGAGGCACTACTATAAAAGTGAGGAATCCATTGGTGAGAAATCTGGAAACAGCATTTTTACCTAGGGTTGCTCGGTAAAGGTTTATAGAAAGCAGAGAAATTAAGTGGGCTGTTGAAAAAATAGCAGCGGGATAGAGTGTAAGTAGCAAGGGAGTGTGTAAGGAGCATAGAATTTGGAATTAATGGTAGAGAATCACAAACCATTCAAGAACACGGACACTTTCATTAGCCCAATAGCCCTTGCAAGTCAAAGAAAAACTAACCAATGGCATGAGTTGTTTCATTTAAAATAGTTGTTGGGTTTGTAAATTGTCATTAGTTTTGTTAAAGGAAATATAAACAAAATTAGTAGTTGAAAACACATTGTACCTCAGATTTTTAGATCAATTTGGGAAAAGAATATTTTAGTTCTCTCAGAATAGAAAACTACTATTCAAATTATATAAAACCTCCAATTCCTACATTGTTTCATTTGTTTTGTTTCTAGTGACTTGAGATATTTTCTCTGCTGCTGAGAAAGTAGTAAGCCCTTGCATGATCAGGAGGACATCCTGTCCCTTCTTAGAGACGATGAGCAGGAGCAAGAATGGAAGGTGTGGAGTCTGTCTCTGAAAAAGTGACATACACTCATTAGTGCTTATGATGTGACAATTAATAGCAGATATTTATATGGGGCCTATTATATTACCAAGAATAACTAAGGCATAGCACTATTTACTCTTATAGATAAAAATAGAAATAATGTCATTTTCCTTCTTTCACAATTAATGAACATTCTATAACACCCTCAATAAATGGTAACTTAATAAATGTTTAGGACTCCATTTTATATCATATTAAATGCCCTCCCCACAAACAGATAAAATCTGCCTCTCCATAACTTTTATTCACTAATCGTAATTCTGATCTCTGGAAAAAAGTCCACTTCCTCTTACTTCCAATAGGCTTTCAAATATTTGAAGATATCAGTCAAGCAGACTTCTCTATCAATATGCCACCTATTTTGCTGGAAACTGCAGACAACTTGGACTTAAGACTTACCTACTTGGGGCCAGGGATATAGCTCAGTGGTTCTGGCGCCTGTCTTCCAAGCACAAGGGCCCAGGTTTGATCCCCGGTAACCACATAACAATACTGGGTGTGGAGACTCACCCCAGCAGCAACCAGTACCACATACCACAGTGCCGGGCATGGTGGCTCACGCCTGTCATCCCAGCACTAGGGAGGCAGAGGCAGGAGGATTGCTGTGATGTGAGTTGGAGGCTGAGCTCAAGGCAAGCCTGAACCACAAAGCGACACCCTGTCTCAAAAAACCTTTGAAAAAAAAAAAAAAAGAGACTTACTTACTTACTTGGATTTATGGATGTTTATCCTGCCCTGTGGGGTCAATTACTGCGATTATTGCAGACATCTTCCCATTCTGCTTAATTTAAACTACAAGGGTTACTCTACTAGGATTATTGGCTTTAAGACTTACTGGGACTTACTGGGATTTAAGAATGTCTGCCTTTCCTTGTGTAATCTTCAACTACAGGGGTTATCGTGGGACCACCCTGTTTTATGCATGCAAGGATTATGAATGTGAAGGCTTGGTATTAAATAAAGGTGAGTGAGCTCAGATTATGGACTTTTCTGCTCCTGTTTCTGCTGTTGCTGCCTTTGACTTTTTGCTGCTTCTCCTCAGAGGAGCAAGAGTTGAGCCAGGGCTCAGCCTTTTTCTCAAAGCTCTGACTTTGTTGTTTATTGGTTTGTAATCATTTTGCTATGGGACTCACAGGGGACAGAAGTTTGCCGTGAGGATTCTGGCTATATCCTCTTCTCAAGACTCCCACACTGACATTCCTTGACCATTTTTTATGGGTATGGTTTGATGGAACCATCATCAGCCTACCACATTGCTAGATTTGCTCCACAAAAAAGATATATAAGAATTGTACTGTAGCCTTCCTACTAGTTTGGAAATAATAGAGCATCTCAACATACAAGTTACTATTGAATAGAGACAGAGTATTATGCATTTGTCAAAACAATTTTTAAAAGCATAAAAAGAAAAAGAAACATGCACAAAACTAGTAAGATAAAAGATAAAATCCATGCTTTTATGCATACATGTTAAATTTTTATATATCAATAAACTAAATAATTTATTGCCAAGTATTATCTGATCAGAGCAAGCATTCAAAAATTTGACTTTTTTTCTATATTGTAATATGACTTAGAGAATTTATATAATCCAGGCATTTTACCTTACAATACAGTCTTCTTAAGGCAGTAAGTCTTGAGCAGCCTGATATAAAGTCTGCACCATAAATATATTTATTCAGTACAATGAAAGAGCACTGTTAATATACATATATGGCTTTTTTGTATTGCTAAGCACAAATTTTTCTCCTATTCCCAGCCTAGATAGCTACATTCATAATCTAGTTAGATGAAATTCATTCATATTTTCTATCTGCATATTAGAGCACCTTTCTAAAATAATTTTGGCTTTGTGACAATAAGTATTAAACTGATAGTATTTAGCCAGCAAGATTTAAGAACTTTATGTGATCAGCTTAGCTTTAAATGCTTTCTTATTTCCTGTGGCAGGAGGATATTCGCGTGGACTATTTGAAAGCTACACCAAATTACTTTGAAATGACTTAGAACGAAGTAGAGCTAGGACACAGGTCTCTTTTTTGTACCTTGATTGGAATTTACTGTTGCAGGTCCAATGCTACCTGCTCTGATTCTCACAGAGGTTTTGTGGTTTGGACTTTGAAGAAAGCTTCATAGCTTGCGATCTGTGCTGAGATCACACAACTCTGCCTATGGTGATTCCTGTCTATAGAATCAAAGGCAAACTCTAGATCAGTATGGCTGACAAAGGTTTGCATTGTTCTCAAATATTTCCTCACTAGGGTGAAAATTTGTCACAAAAGATGAGTTTAAAAAAGAGAGTAGATGTTTAGCGATGGACAACAATGGAATACCTTTATCTGAGACTGAATGTCTCTCAAAATGATATTTTGTTGAGAGACCCAATTCTGTAGAGTTCTAAAGTATAAGCCTCCCCTGTGAGGCTCTCATTCTTTCTATTAAATTGTGTGAACTTTTTGAAAATTTTCAATATGCTTTCAGCAAAGACAATCCTCATCTCTATCAATTTGGATCTGTCTTTGAAAATCTTAGGTCCTAGTATGATGCCTTCAATACCCACAACTAACAGAGATAATAGGACAATTATGAGTCCTTGTGTTTTAAGTGATAAATTATACAATTAAAATAAACATGAAAACAATGACTATCACTGGCTCACTTTCCTGAGAAGTCCAGAGTTCTGAATAGTTTCTATTTAATCCCAATCCATTGACTTGAGTGATGTCACCCACTTCTCCTTTTGCTGTTTTCTGTTGCGGTAGCTTCTGCTCAGTCCTATTTCTGTTCTGTCTCTTGTGCACTGACATGCTGTCCTCTTCCACCTGGTGACTTCATTCTCTGGGGATAGATGGACAAATTAGTCAATTTCTAGTGATCAGGCTGAAACTAAGGCTTTAATTTGCAGTTTTCTCCTGTGAGTAACAATTACTTACCAGTTTTCAAGGCAGTGTAGAATCATAATGTTATCTGACCCTGACAGTTGTCCTATTAAGTAGGTATGGCTGCTATTCTCTTATCTTTCACAATTTCTTGTTTCCAGTTACAGTTATAAGAAACTTAAAGAAGGATTCTTGTGTATGTTTCTACCTTTTCCATGCTAGCTCTGCATCGTTCTGGAAATGAGGTTCTGCTGCCATTCCATTAAGAAGAGACTGGCATGTGACTAGGTGGAGGTGGTACTGATCTGTTGCTTCTTGTTTTGCATTTGAAAAGGAAAGTGGAGAAAGGTGGATGAAAATAAACAAAAAATAGTGACATCTAGTACTTTAAAGGACAATGAGATGAAACACGAAAACAGACAAAGGGAAAACACAAAATTCCACTGAACAGACAAACTATTCCCAAAGGCCTAAGTTAAATCTTTTGTCTGAATTTAAAATAGTTGGAAGTGAAAGGTTAGTGCACAGCCACAGTCAGGCAGAGGGTCTCTGTAGTTATGACAAGGTGCAGTTGTACTGGAACCTGTGGGTGAGTGTTTCTTGTCTGATACTGAGATAGTCAGGGACTACCGTGGAGTCAAAAGACAAGTGTACTGAGGCCTTATCTCAGGGCTTATTTAAAAAAATATATATTTTTGCTACCCTTTCCTTCTCCCAAACAGAAGCATGGTTTGTGTTTCCTTTGACAGTAACCTATGTATTCTTAGAAGCTACAAAGGGTCAACCTTATCAAAAACCCCAAATATATAAGCAAAATGGAAGTGGGTAATGAAAGAAAGGTAACAGCTCCTTGGAAAAAGCAGGTGGCCATTCCTCAGGGGCATGGAGTTTGCAGCCTGAAATTCTGTGCAAGCCCAGTGAATGAGAAGCTGCCCCCTTTTTGTTAATAGACCACCCTGCTTTTATTTGTTTGTTTGTTTGTTTATTTATTTATTTATTTATTTATTTCTCTTAGCAGTGCTGTTTCCTCTTGGCTCTTTTTCTGCTCAAGTTGAAGTATGTCTCTCAGTTTCTTTTCCTTTTCAGTAAATCTTTGTCTGTGTTTTCATAATTCTTTTTTTTTTTTTTTTGAGACAGGGTTTTGCTTTGTAGTTCAGGCTGGCCCTGAGCTCAGCCTCAAACTCACATCTCAGCAATCCTCCTGCCTCTGCTTCCCAAGTGCTGGGATTATAGGTGTGAGCCACCACACCAGGCACTGTGGTATGTGGTACTGGTTGCTGCTGGGTGTGAGTCTCCACACCCAGTATGATATGTGGTTACCAGGGATCGAACCTGGGCCCTTGAGCTTGCAAGACAGGCTCTGGAACCACTGAGCTAAATTCCTGGCCCCTTTGTTTTCATAATTCTTGATCTGACTTTTAATTTCTATTATCACTCAATCAATAGACCCCACATTTAGTATTAATATAATCACGTGTTTTTGGCAAGCAAGGATGTACATACAGAAATGAGCAAAGGGACAAAAAAGAGATTTTTTTTTAAAGTTAGAAATGTAACTAGAAGTGAGAAAGAAAGTAAATTTTAAAAAATAACTTGTTTACAATTTCATCCAATTTAATCTAAATTTAATAAACAGGGTAAGAACACCTAACTTCCTCTTTGAAAGTAAAAAAGCCACATGGTGTCAAAAAGAACAAAGTCTTTTGGAAGTGTAAGAACTGGTTAATGGTAATTTCCAAAGCTATATTCAACAAAAGAAACAGTTAATGATTCGGTTAAAAATATAAGTGTTGTCCATTCATCTCTGAAAATTTTTATTTGTACTTTAAGGCACAGTGAAAAAGCTTGGTTATTTTAACCTGGGCTTGAAGACCTCTTTATGCATGGAGTCTGTGTTTGTTAGCTGGAGCCTTTGGTTAGGTGCGGTCCCAATTGTGAAAATGGAAAGAAATATACAGAAAGACAGCTGCTCATTGCAGTAAAAGAATCATGAGTTTAAAATTGAATTGTGCAGTACAATTCTCATCTGACTATCTATAATGTTGTCAACATATGCAAAATCTCTGTGAGCATTTTATCTGTGATTCAAATAAATTATGACTGTGATAAATGCCTGTGTTTTTTTCCAGAACATTGATTTGTCAGTTTTATCAATTGTTGCCAAATATGAAGGCAAATATGATGTTTTGTCTTTGTCAGGCAATCTGACAATCTTAGTAACATGCTAATACCTCTGTGAGTGGGGCTTAATGCATTTCTGTGCTTATTTTGAACCTCACACCAATAGAAATTAATAGTTAAACTTAGGGTGTGAACAGCACTTTTCGTACTCAAAATGCCTTAGAAATATTAACTAATTTATGCTCTTCTGCACAAAATGTAGCACAAGCATTATTACTTCAGAAGAAAAATCTGTCGAAAATCTGCTGTGGGAGCTGCTGCACAGCATGCTGTGATTTCTGTGGAATCAGCACTTTGTCAAACTGCCAGTGGACATTGACAGAGAGCAAATATAATTTGGCAAGAAATGGTAAGAGAACTCCAGAGCCAGCAGAATAAAGATTTTTGGAAATATGGACTTCAAAGCCTATTTATGTTGGTTCTACATAATGTACATATCACATCTTCATTTGATATTTTCTGTTCTATCAGGCAGTATAATGTTAAGAATTAAAATATAATGATAACAATAATCAATGAAAGTAATAATTATTTGGTAGAGTCAAGTCCATACCAAGAAAACAGAGATAGAGCTTTCAGTCACAGTTGAGGTAACCACAGCAAAGCTTTAATAACTTTTCCAAGAAAAAAATATCCATGTAAATAAAATTTATGTAAGATTTTATTTTGAGTCTTGATTGGTACATTTTATATATGCATCATGAGCACACTTAGATTTTATTTTGATCACATGATCCTATTTGTTTGTTTGATTTAACCAGAACAAACATCTGAAAGTTTCTACTCTGAGCAGGGATGTTGTTATAGTATATTCCAGGGTATTATGTCCCGAATCAAATTGCCAGTGATTCTTGTAAATTCTCATTTGGTTTTTAAAGTTGTATTTCTGTCAATTGATTCATATTTTCTGTGACTTGTGTCTCAAAGCTCCAAAATTAAGTTCATGTTCTATTTATCTTGAATAACATCCATAGGCCAATTGTATAAAAAGCCAAATCTTAAATGAGATATGATTTTATGGCATTTTACTTTCATAGGTATTCTCTCCTTAATACATTGATTCATTTTTCAATCAAAAATACTTCTGGTGAAATAATGAATTCATGACTTTTAGCACAATCAAAAAGTGACTGTTCACAAAATCTTTTCCTATTGCAATTATATGATGTGCACTGAAAAAATGTTAATAGCTTTATAAGTATCTGCCACTTACATTTTCTTTATTGTGCTCCCTACAATTATGTAAAGAGAACTGGTGTAGAAAATTAAATATTTGGGTAATTTTCATTTCCTTGTATGTCTTATCTCTTTCTGAACTTAAGCAAGTTCTCTGTCTTATTTCACTTAATTTTAGGGCATTCACTGATTATTTTTTGTTTTGTTTTGTTTTTTGAGACAGGGTCTTGCTTTGTAGTTCAGGCTGCCCCAGAGCTCAGATTCAAATTCAAAGTAATCCTCCTGCCTCTGCCTCCTGAGTGCTGGTTTTACAGGCAGGAACCAGCAGTCCAGGCACTGTGGTATGTGGCACTGATTGCTTGTGGGTGTGAGTCTCCATGCCCAGTATTGCTGTATGTGGTTAATGGGTATTGAACCCTGGTCCTTGCACTTACAACGCAGGCTCTGGAACCACTGAGCTAAATCTCCAGCCCTCACTGATTATTTTTAACCCAAATCAGTTCTTTTTTTCCTGTAATTGGTCCTATTCCCTAGCTACACACATGACTCTCTTATTTCTTTTTAAAAACTTATGTTTGGTTTAGGTCTTGACCCATACTTCTCATCACTGTGTGCTTCTCTCAAGATTTTACTAGCTGATGAAGGCCACCCAGTGCCTGCAAATGTCTTAGCAACTTCTGGATCTGAACTTATATCTTCCATCATGTAATGGTTAGCACTCTGGACTCCAAACTTATATCTTTGAATGGTTTCACTGGACTGAAGGGAAGAATAGACAGGATAGAGAGCTGGGGTGAACCAGGAAATATCTTTCTACTATTGTTTGTTGTTCATAGTCCTCTTAAGGTCATAAAGAAGGCCTGCATTGGGATGAAGCTGATCTGCATGCAGAAGAAACAGAGATTAAATTCCCAGAAGAACTAAAATCAATCATTCCTAATATAATTCATTTTTTCATTGCTATAATTTAAATGATTATATTTTCTATTAAATGATCCAGCTTAAATGGAGGTTTTGTTATTACCGTGGCAGACTTTCCATTTGTTCCACTGGGCAACACTCAGCCTCTTCAGCCCTAGTGGCAGGTATTTTGCATCTGTTAAAAGACTCTCATAATCTCAGCAGTCTGGTAATTTGAATATAAAATTATAGGACTGTAAGGGGTCTTAAGTCACTTCATATGATCAATCATTTGATATTTGACTCTTTTCTATATAATCCTCATGAAAACCATCTCTGAATTATGCATTTATGAGAAAACGCATGTCTTAAATGATGATATCCTGGAAATCAATGCTCTTTTTATAAACTGAATTATTTATTGCTACATTTTGTACATACTTCATGATCACACTACATATTGAGAATTTGTACTAGTATATGAAATTAATTTATAAGCAATGCCCTTTTAAAAAACAGTCTATGCTTAGCTCTATTCATGAGCTTTTAATTTAATCTACAGAAACATCATATCAAAGCTCCTATTATTATTTTTTCTATCACAGTAATAAATTCATAAATAATTTGTGCTAATTCATATATAAACTAAATAAATACTGCAGCCTACATGGTATGATTTGTATATTTTGGATGATTTGTATACTTGTATATTTTGGGAGGCTCTCCCAAAATTAATGTTAAAAACTAATATATACAGAGACAGTTTTAAGACGAAGAGCCTTTTAGGCTAGGATGTCTTTGTTACCATGAAGCAGATGAAATGATCTTACAAGAGAGGTTAAGGGAACCTCCCGTGTCGTTTTCCCTATCACTGATCTGCTTTTTGAAGGGGAAGTCTGTAGGTCCTTATCAGACACCAAATGGGCTAGTCCCTTGATCTTGAACTTCCCAGACTCTAGAGCTAAAAGGAGAAAGTTTATGCTCTCTTCACTCCCTTAGCCATTTTCTTATTGCAACACAAAGAAACTAGACCCCAAACTTAGATGTTACTTCTGGTGTCCTCTGCATGGAGCATTTGCTGAGTTGGCATTTAAAGAGTTGCTAATTGATTGTCTTCTTTTCCTGTTCACAAACTTTCATCATTGTATTCTGTATTTCCATGTTGCCTGAGAATTCTTGTCCACTGCCTCACTAAATATCAGTCAATTATGTCTACAACATATTTTTCAAGCATGAGTCTTGTAATTTGGCAGAAAGACAATGCTGATGTAATTTACAGTAAGAAATCTGATTTTGTTTTGGTATTGACAGTTGAGAGAAATGTCATGGACAGGATATGATGACCTCATGCTTTATGTGAATCATCATAAACACCATGTGTGTGTGTGTGTGTGTGTGTGTGTAACAGAAATACAGAAAGGCAGAGCTTATGTCTAAATAAATAAATTTGAATGTATACACGTAGGAGAATGTTTAAATATGTTTATATGTAATAGATTGGAACATGGCTGCAAAGAATCACACCCCACATAGTTCTTTTTCAGTTTTCATGCATTAAATTCACAGCTAGTAATTTCTATGTTTTTCTGCCCTTGCATTATCTCTATACAAAAATTATTAAACTAATCATCATAAACTCTACAGAAGGCCCAGAAAAGTTCAGAATTAATTTATCTCTCCTAAATTAGTTTAGAAATGACAGATACTCCACAAATTGGCTCAATTTCTCTATATTACTTTTAGGAGCAATCAGCATTCCAGCTTTCTTATTCTTTTTTGAGGACTCACTTTCTATCCATGTACACCAGCCCTGTTGGTCCCTGGTAATACTTTGTAATACTGTGACAGACCACTGTCCCGTACTGCATCTCCAGACCCCTATTATAAAACCAACTCAATGATACTAACGAATTTCAGATCTTGAGCCTCTAACTTGCCTTATGTCTCACATTTTGATGGTGTCATGATTTATGAAATATAGGTAATTCTTCTCATATCTCCAGCTTACCTAGCAGTCAAAGTGGGTAGGTAGGTGATTAAAAACAAACTTTAGAAAGTAGCTTCTAGGAAATTGAGCTTACTCTAGACACTGGAATGAGAAAAATTCCATGTGTCTTCACTGAATAAATATACAGAATTTAAGGATACAATATAGCTTTGGGGTGAGGATGAGAAGTTGTGAACTCAGGATTCACTCAGTACATGTTAGTTGCCAGACCTCAGTTAAGCATTAGTAATGCTACATCCTAAATACTAACAGAGTAAAGAATTTTGCTAGACTCTGACTTGGTCTGGCTTGGGTGAGTAATTTCCATACAACTGGACTGATCTGAAAAACTTGTATAACCAAAGTTTATTTTCATTTTTATGAAAAGGATGTTTTAAAATTTCTAGTCAAATGGACTGAAGAAAAACTGGAATATATATATATATGTTTGCCACATCCCAACTCATTATCATCTTCACAGTAACATTCATCATCCTATAGTAACACTTCCTGACTAAGATATTTCATTTATTATTTTATAGTGTTTTATTGTCAACTAATCCTATGAAGAAGTAAGTAGAGTTCAGAGAACTCAAGAAATTTCCGCAAAATGAAATCAGTTAAACATTGCCACATAGGTATTTAACCCAGGTTCTTTGAGTATGAACTCTGTGTTGGTACTGTCTTCCTGAGAAAATGAAAGGCCATCCAAGCATCTACATCTTTTTCCTGTAGAAGCTGAGTGTGTAACACAGTGATAGAAGACTTGTCTTATACATACAAGGTTCTGAGCATGATCAACAAATATCTCCTCCCACAAACGAGCACTCTCTGACATATCCCATCATTGCTTTCCTTTTTTTTTTTTAATTGGGACCAAAGTAAGGATCTTGCGATATATTCTGACTGCATTGGTCTATCACATCTTGAATTTCGTCCGGTTACATGTCACAGTGCTCATATCTGGCTTCCTATTTCCTTGAATGGACTTTAGAATGAACTTGCTGATTCATTTCCAGGCCTGTTTAGTCCCGGAGTGAAGGCCTCCTGCCTTTGCACTTCGGTTTGCAGCTTCAGTCTGTCTGAACCCTTGTACATTCGCCTTTGCTTCAGACTGACCTTCTCTGCTTTTGCCTAAGCACTGACTTTCATGGCTGGCATTTTAACCTCATTGTCTCTCTAGTATCCGTTGATAATTGCTGTAAAGATTATTTCTACTTATTAATAAGAACCACACAAAACTGTAGAAAAGTGACAACATCAGTCTTTTTAAGTGTACTAAGTTTCTTCCATGAAATTTGCAAGTTCATGACACAGAACACAAGAGATAAAATGACAGTAACATCAGAAAGATGATATTTTTGTTTCTGATTTATTTTTTCAAGATTTTGTGTTTGAAATTTATAACCTTTATTTTTTTCTGATTTTTTCTGATTTTTGTGTTTGAAATTTATAACCTTCTGCTCCATGATGTGATAAATATCATTTGTCTAGTTTCCTTGTCCTATGTGGTCACTCTTAATTCCTGATTCCTGAAACTCTACCCAAACCATTGTTACACCTTTGCAATTTGCCCATAAGCTAAAATAGCTTTTTATAACACAGTCTCAAAATCTAAACTTATATATTTTAAAATTTAGATATTTTTTCTGGAAGTAAAATAGTGGCTAGGGTTTCAATTGCCTCTTGTTTTTCCTTAGGGCATCTAATTTTTGTCAGTGTGAGTCAAATAAGTTATTCATCTTATGCTTCAGTTTTCTTAAAGTAAGGCAAAAATAATACTCATACCAGAGGGCATGATAACAAATGAATGTTGAAAGTTTTTAATAATTATTGCTCACACAGAATTATTATTAGTGTTTAATATTTATTTTTACTTTTTTTTGCTATTGAGTATTTGTTTTTTGTTATGCGTATTTTAAGATTTAAACCCATATTCCTACTGTCTACCCAAAATCTTTGGAGTTCTTATAAAATTAATAAATCTCACTTGAATATAGTCTCTTTTCTCTACACCCTCTACATTTAGCCCAAATGTGCTTCGCCTCATAGATTTTGTCCTTCAGTAAGGAATTACACTCCATAATGCCTGCCAAAGATCTAGCTGTAATTCTTGCCAATTTCTTCTGTCTCCATAGAAATGCTCCAATCTGATTACTCATGTAATATTGTCCATTGGCCCTGTAATTAACTCTCAGCTCTGCCCCTTTTCCCATTTCTATAGCCTGTTATCCAAAGAGTGGTGTGGGATGGAATGGAATGATGCTACTGACTGTATCGTTGAGCCTATAAACAGCTACACGCACAGTAAACATTGGAAATTTTTGTGGCCATTTGACATTGACAGACATTTAAAGAGGTAAGATTTTTTTCTACTTTTTCACTTCTTTACAAAATCATTCGTGCCAACTTTGAAAAGAGGCCTACCACAAACCCTCGTCCGATGGTGTCCGTGCATGTGGGGGAGGCTGGGGAAGCTCTGTGAAACTTCTCCCAGGCTGCATTGTGACCAGCAAGTGTGCTTTCTCTATCTCCATTTACCCCCACCTTCATCCCGGTCTCACCGGACGGAAGACTTTTCTCAAATGAGCATCCTCTTGCCACAGGCCTTGCCCTTCAGAAAGCCTCTTAATAATCTCACACCAAAATTAGCAAGAAATCAAAACTTCCTACCGGACGATCCAGCGCCCCCGCCTTTGGGCCACGTACTCAGAGCCTACCCTCATCTTCCCCAGGCTCATCTGACATGGGTCACACAAGTTTTCCTTCTAAGTCTTTATTCATCCCGTCATGGTACCTTGGTCACCCTTATTTCTTGCTAAGGTAGGACTTCCCCAGAAATATTCCCTGTGCCCCAAACCAGCATGTCCCTCACTCTCATGTTGCTCTGTATCACTCCTAGATACTTTGCGTGGGTGCTCATCTTAAATTTAAACAACTACTAGTGAAATATGTCTTTAACTGCTATCTCTGGCCTTTCACACTCCATTGCTGAATGGGCTTCAGTGGGATAAGACTGCAATACTGTGCTGCAGTCTGTGAGAGACCCTTGTGCTTGAGGTGAGTTGTATGGATTTGGCTCCATTTTTGAATGTCTAGAACATTTCTGGATCTCTCTTCTTCATTCTATTAGTCTTACAACCAAGATGAAAAATTTCTTCTTAAAAGACAAATTATAAGGACTAAATAAATTAATTGCAATACTCACAAATCTACAACCAAATGAGATTTGTGATTCATTTTCTGTATCTGCCATCAGCAAGCTCGGGATTCAGAAGAGCCATGGTTGTGGTTCCAGTTTGAGGACGAAAGAAAACAGCTGACCCAGGCCAACCAGCCAGACAATGGAAGTTCTTTCTTACTGAGACTTTTTAATCAATTTAGGTGTTTAGCTGGTTGGAGCAGAACCTCACACATGAGGGAATGTGTTGTGCTTCACTCAGTCCATCAATTAACAAGCTAATCTCACCCCAAAACACTGTTACATACAACCCTAGAATGATGCTTGACCAAATGACTATGGCCTTGTCATTGATTTTTTTGTACAGTATCATATATATATATATATATATATATATGGAAAATCAATAATATTTACCCGTAAGTAATCATGTTAGATTAACCTAAGAGCATATAGCTAATGCTATGGAAAAAAGCAAATAAAAAATAGAGCAGAGAGGTTGTGGTTTTTAATTTATTTTGTTGGTACATTTTATACCTACATTATGATCTCATTTACCATTTTGTATTTGTATCTGTACATGACACAACTTGATTCTCATTTTTTCTCCTTTCCATTGCCCTTCCTACATTGCTCACCCTTATATATAAGCTTTGTTTTATATTTTTATTATTAAGTTATTTTTTCCCTTCTTTACTTTCCATTACCCACTCTTTTTCTTTTGCATATTTTCTTCTTATTTCACATTATCTATAATAATTTGGCACTTAGTTAAAGGCATTTCATAACAGGAAATGTTTTTATTGTTTTTTCCATTACTTCAGGGAATTATTTTATCTTTCATTCAAATGTCATCATGTTCAAGTCCCTAATCTCGCTATCTGTTAATCTGAGATTCATCTTGTATACCTCAGATATGTCCCCTTCTACAACTCAGGCTTATGCCTTTGTCTTTTTAGCCATTATGATCAGGGTCTAAGGGTTCGTTTGCCTCTCATGTTGGTTATTTTATTTTTCTTCACAGTTGCCTGAGGAATCTTTCTGAAATAAGTATGCAAACTTGTCATTTCTTACAAAACATCCACATTACTTCTGAGCTATCATGAGATGAAGATCTGATAGGTTGGCATGACGAAAAGGGTTTTGCATTGTGAGCCTCCCAGGTGAATTACTCACTTGATTTTCAGCCACCCCTAGGCCTACCACGTCCTGATCTGCCATAGTTATCCTGTCCCTATCACTGAAATATTTTTCCTTCTGTGTATACTTAACGAACCTTTTATCTAATTTTTATCCTTTTGCTGTTTCCATTTCAACTCTTGCAGAATATCTGACTTGCTCCACATTTGACATAATGTGTGTTATAACCTAGATATTGCATTTTAGTAGTATACACTTAGTTTCACATCCATTTATACACAACATCTGATTTTGAGCTTCTCAAGGATAAAGTTTATGTTTTAGTCATATTTGACCTCTTATTTCTTATACAGGATCCAGCTTGTTTGTTGAATACATGTTGATCATTTATATTCTGAGTCTGTTGATGTACTTCTGCTATTTCTCTTCCCTCTCTGACCACTGTGGCATCTTCCATTGACTGAATTATACTCATTTCTGTCTCAAGCTGATATCATTTCACAGAGCTCCTGAAAAAAATAGAACATCCATTTATCAACCACCTGCCAAATCTTCCCCTGGCCAGCAGTTGTAAGTGACAAAGAAGATTAAGATTCAATAAGAAAACTTGACCTTGATACGGAGAAGCCGTCCTTAATACTGCACCTGTTCTTCTGTCTAGGGCAGGAGGAGCAATGAGGTGCACATTAACACATTATTTGAAAGAAATATATTCTCACTATGTTTCTCAGACTGACCTCAGACTCCTGTCCTCCAGAGATGCTCCTGTCTCAGCTTCTTATGTAGTTAGAGTTACAGTTATGGGATACCGTGGCCAACATTTTGTTTTACAGTGATGAGTATCATACCCTGGCCTCTTGTTTGCCAGGTAATGTTCAACCACTTAGCTACATGCTCAGCCCACCTTAACAGTGTTTAAATTTGGTATCCTCTCATCTTTAGCAAGGTGTAGTTCAGTAGAATATGAACTTGCAATGCATTTTTCTTCTCCCTGATTATTTTATACTTTTAAGACATGTAAACATAAACTGTAATCACAATGGGAAATTTTGCCTCAAGAATTTTTGCACAAAAAACAATAATAACTGATGTGTATCATACACAGGCTATATGTCAGGCACTGATGTGCCGAGTAATCCATATGCAATGTCTCTCTTAATAAGCACCCTAGGCCTGCGAGGTGTGCAGATTGAGGATTTCCCTTTGGCAGATAAGGGGCCTGATGCTTATTTATATTAGGCAAAACACAATATAGTAGCAAGGTAAGGAGCATTAATGTCATCTTGAAATTCTACTAGTTTTAAAAACGGCTTCACAATATAGTTCTTTTTTCTTTGAGATTTCCACATTAAAGAGAATAGTTGCACATACAACGATATCCACGTTTGGGAACAAACAACAGTTCCACAGCAATTCTCGGTGTGGGTGGAAATGTCATCTGTTTGCACACTACATTATAGGTTTTGTTCTTTATACAACAAGTGCTTTTTTCTGGGATTGTACAGCTTTCCCATCAAGATGCTAAGACAAGAAAAATAATATCATATACAAGGATAGGATGAAGGTAATTTCTCTTCAAGTCTCCTCTTTGTAGTGTGAACAATTGAAGATCCAAGACATTTGAACAGCATTGTAACTTTGGAGAAGCTAAAACCCAGAGGCTTAAGGTTTGCACTCTTCCACTTATCAGGCTTTGTGTGCTACCTAACAGAAAATGTCTTTTCATTAGTGCAGTTAGTTGTTAAAGTTAAAACTTTTCTTGATTAATATTCTCTTGTGAAAATCTGCTCCTGCCATGGATTTACACAACACATTTTTCCAGTGTGTTTCTAATTTACTGTGTGTTAAAGATTCAGCTGATACAGAATTCACTTGACATGGATAAATGCTGTTGCAGGACTGAATTGGTTAACATTCCTTTGATATTTATATTGGAAAAGAATTGAAAACAAAGTTAGAATCTGATACAAGACAATGGTTTTCAGTGATATTAGTGGGATCTTTACGAGTCTTGCTCAGGGAAATGGTGCAGGAAACAGGATATTCTGTTGTTCAAGGCAACACAACATGTGCTAAGACAGATGCCAAATAGCTGGATGCCATCCTGAAAAATCCTATAAAGGTTTCAAATTTTCCACCTATCTTTTTTTTAAATTAGTACTTTGTGATAAAATGTCAGTAAAACCAATTAATTTAAATTAAGTTTATTTATTTTAGCTTTAGTAGATAAAATTGTTTTTCTCGGATAGCCTTATCCATTAAAACTAAATAACTTTCAATGCACTACGTGAGGCAACAGAATAGCTAAATCATGGATGCTCCAGAAGATGAATTTATCAAGAGTGCTCTGTTCTCCATTTTCCTGACTCCTCCTTGGTCTTCTCTCCCACTCTTTAATCAGGATAATTTCCTGCCTTTATTTTTTTTTCTAAAGAAAAATACTTTTCTCAGCAAATTTATAAAAGAAACAATGATTAATTCTCCAAAGAAAAATTTTACTTTTACCTAATTCATTTACAAAATTTTTGATAGACAGCTAAAGATTTCAGTAAGGCCAGAAGAAACATGGCTGTGCACAAATTCAGTCTTAATTAGATTTGTTCTTATTTTATGGGTTCAAATACTCTCAATGCAACTGTATATCTTCTATTTTCTGGGAAGGATTAAGTAAGCCCTTTGGGCAGAAAAAGTTGTCTTCTATTTACTTCCCAACATTTCTTTTTAATTGAGAATCTAGATTCATTAAATGAAGGTTTTCTTTGGCCACTTTTCCTTATGGACTTCAGGAAGTGTTCTAAAGTGATTTTAGTATTCTTTCTTTCTTTTTAGTACTGGGGATTGAGCTCAGAATCTCACAGTTGAGAGGCAGAAGCCCAGAGCCTGTGAGCTAAGCATCAGGCTTAGATAAGATATAGCTAGCTCACTGGTATAGCATTGATATTATTTCTAAAGTTAAGTTTGCTCTTGTGTTTAGAGTGTCTAAAAGGGCTCACTGGGCCACTCAGGTTTTGAGTTTGTGATATGTACATTCTCTACTCTAAAGTCTTTAAAGTGAGGCTCTCTAACTACCCCGAGTCCTGGCCAAACTAAGAAGTTTCAACCAAGTGCTCACCAACCCATTTTTCTGAGTCAGATTGTTTTGAGTACCTGGAAAAGCTGATGAAAGCAGTGGGCTTCCACCTGAATACATACATAATACACACATACATACATACATACATACATACATACAATTTAAATTTTTAAATGCAATTTCAGGATTCATAAATCCTTTTGAGAGTCTCCGTAGATATAAATTGGGTATTGTCTAGGCTGAAAGAGTAACTCAGTAGTAGAGGTCTGAGGAGTACCTAGGTTTAATTCCTAGCTCTGAAAAAAAATTTTAAAGGCATTTCAGGAGTTTGTTCAGTCTGGACTATTATTACTCTAAAAAGAATAATGAGAAGTTAAAAGGTTTCCACTACTCATCAGTTGATGCCAGGCCAAGGACAAAACAGCTGCCATTTACTGAGCATCTACTGTATGCAAGACACACCTGCTTTTCACATATTGTCTTTATTTTCCTGTGATAACCACTGCAGGTTCCAGAATGATCTCATTGAAAAGAGCAAAAATGAAGTTTTGAAAACAGTAACAAGCTTTGTTTCTAATCATGTTAGTTAGAATGTCTTCACTTGCAAGGAGGACCATGCTTGGCTAAATTGTGCAAATAATAGAAGCTTACTGCTTTTTTCTATGGAAAAGCCTTTCCATAAAAGGACATCATTTTTGCATAAGTGCTACATCATATCGTGGTTGTGGATCAGCATGGCTAGTACACCATCAACTTTTCTCACCTTTGCCTCTTAGTAATGTATTTTACAAAATCAAGGAAAAAGAGGCTTTCTTAGGACAGAATAATACTATCCAAAGTCTTTTGTCACATTTTTGTTTCATTTCATTGGTTTTATTTTATTCTTGTCTTTACCTGAAAGCTAGGACCAACAGTGGACAAATTAATATTCATCTCTTCATTTGTTTTCAATTGGTCTAACCTAGGAAAAAAAATTATCATTTGAGGAACAGTTCACAATGTCTGTCAAAATATTTGTCTCCCAAACTTTAGTGCTGGTCTGAGTGAATAGAGGTCAGATACTGCTGAAATATCTGAGCTATGGGAACGTTCCCTCCCTGACCTATAACAAGGCATTCTCTAACTCAGTGTCAGTGTTGCTAAGATCAGAGATCCTTGTGGATAGTGAAGAATAGACAAGTAAAAGGCTATGAAAAGTGTACCTTTGGTAAGTAAACTGTGACTGTCACATGAAATAGGTGAATAAAAATTATGACTATGTGATAATGGTCTTACAAATCAAGCAACACATTTTCTTGAGAGTATTAGATAAGATTGTATCATTTTATGAGCTATAAATTCAGTTTTTTTATACTGACTCTCACTTCAATAGCCAATCTTTTCTAAAAAATCCTCTTGTTGTTACTGAATTTCTGGTTGAAAAACAAGCAGGTGTCTTACAGAAAACATGGATCTTCAGTTCTGATTTTGGTTGGATGTTTAAATAGAATGTTCCTGAATGAAGGCCGGGGATTTAGCTCAGTGGTTCCGGTGCCTGTCTTGCAAGCGCAAGGACCTGGTTCAATCCCCAATAACCACATACAATAGTGGGCATGGAGACTCATCCCAGCAGCAACCAGTACCACATACCACAGTGCCGGGCATGGTGGCTCACACCTGTAATCCCAGCACTCAGGAGGCAGAGGCAGAAGGATTGCTGTGATGTGAGTTTGAGGCTGAGCTCAGGGCCAGCCTGAACCACAAAAGTGAGACCCTGTTTCAAAAAACCTAAAACAAAAACAAACAAACAAACAAAAGAATGTTCCTGAACGAAACACAAGAACCCAGTCCCGGATCAACTTTCTAGCTTCATGTTCCACTATTCTCCTTCTTCTTCCCTTGACACTCTTAAGCATATTTGTCCAAATGCTTTTTCAAGTCAAACTCTTTGTTTCTGCTCATATTATTTCTTCTTTACCTATTTCTGTCTTTCCAAATTTTTATGCAGTTCTTGAAATGCAAAAGTTACTCAATAGACTGGAAGCAGGGCATGAGATGTTAGTGAAAAACACAGAGTTTCAATGAGATAGCAGTAAGTGCTGCATATCCATTGTGCCACTTGGTGACAACAGCTAATAATAATGTACTGTACATGCAACAGTTGTCAAGGAATAGACTTTAATATTATTATTTCAGTAATGATAACTTTGAGAGCTAAAGCATAGGTTGGATAATGTGAGAGAAAAGGGAAGAGGATGTAGCCAGATCCCTAGTGGCAAACTCCAGTTCCCCTTTCCCATGAGTCCCACAGCAAAAGGACTAACAACAAACAAACAACAAAGGTGGGACCTTGAGAAAAAGACTGAGGCTGGTATCGACTTTTGCTACTCTGAGCCTTAGCATCAGAAAGTCAAATTCTGCAGCAGGAGAAAGGGGAGCAGAAGAAGACATAATCCATTCATCACACCTTTATTTAGTACCAAGCCTTCACACCCATATCTATATTCTACCATGCATAAAATAGGGCAGTCCCACAGTCAGCCCTATAGTTGAAGATCTAGAGGGGCAGAGCAGACATCCTTAAATCCCAGTAAATCCCAGAAAGTCTTAAATCCAATAATCCTAGTGCAGAAATCCTTGTAGTTTAAAATCCTGCAGGGTGGGGCAGATGTTCTAAACAATGCCAGTAGTTGATCCTACAGGGCAGGGTAGATGTCCTTAAATCCAAGTTGGTAAGTCGTAAATCTAAGTAAATTCCTGACAGGATAGGATTTAATCACTTTATAATATCAAAGCCACATTGTACATGTTTATATATAATTTTCATTTGTCAACTGAAATAAATTTTAAAAATTACTCAGAACTTTTCTTATAAAAAATAAAAATTGAGTTTAAAATGACCACTTTTTTATGCATTATGCCCCGAATCTGCTTCAATAAACACCCATCATGTGCATTTTATCCCTTTGCGAATTTCTGTGGAATTCATGGCATTTATGTTTAACAGGATTGGTATTTCTTTCTGAAAACACAAGGGGAATAAAAATTTGCTAATAATCATTGGCGTAGTTTCAGATTATATTTTATTATTTTACATTGCTGTGGTATAAAACTACTGAAAGGTTGTCAGATAACCTCTAAGGTATTCTTTTTACTGTGAAAGTTCCTTGAGCTTCAGTTTTTTATAATCAATAAAATATATCCAATAATATTTTATCATAAGTCTATTATGAAGATTCAAATAAATGATTAAGTAAAGCATTTTATAAGTTGTAATGTGCCACATACCTTTAAAGGAGCATTGGTATTCTTTTTTTTTTTAGATTTTTTGAGACAGGGTCTCACTTTGTGGTTCAGGCTGGCCCTGAGCTCAGCCTCGAACTCACATCACAGCAATCCTCCTGCCTCTGCCTCCCGAGTGCTGGGATTACAAGCGTGAGCCACCACGCCCGGCACTGTGGTATGTGCTACTGGTTGCTGCTGGGTGTGGACCCACACCCGGTATTGTTATGTGGTTACTGGGGAATTGAACCAGGGGCCTTGCGCTTCCAAGACAGGTGCCGGAACCACAGAGCTAACTCCCCGGCCCCCAGCATTGGTATTCTTAAACTGAAAATTTTATTGATGTTCTTGAAGGTCTTCTCCAGGCCAAGTATTTCACAGGTTTATCTCATATTGTCCTCCAATAGCTTCATATGATTATTCCTGTTTTCTAAATATACAGTACAAAATTAAGTGACTAACTCAAAATAACAAGTGCAGAAAGTTAAAGGACTCACATTAAACTCAATCTCCTTATTTAAACCCCAAATTCCCTTTGCCATTCATAGAGATGCCGTCTCCTGGCTAATATTCACAACCCTGAATATAGAGGGTAAAAGCAGCTCTTAAACCAGTGTTACCAGAGATCAAACCTAGGATTTACTTAGTCTGAGTGATTCTGCCCTCAATTTTAACTACTGTGTCATAGTTTTTCATTTGTGAAATAGCTATGAAAGTAATAATTTCCTTGGGAGGCTGTTGCAAATATGAAAAGAGTTTATACGTGTGTTTTGGGTCTTGATCTCTAAGAAGCAGAGTTAGAAGTAGAGACTATTATGTAACTGATTTATTGGCAAAATAATCTCAGAGAAGAAAGAAGGAAAGAAGCAGGAAAGGGCAAGGTCAGTTTGAAAGCTACTCAGCGGGACAGTGACAGCAGTATGACTCCCCAGCGAGTAGTGAACCATGAATCAACCATAAGTAGAAGTTGGTCCCAGCTGAGGCAGGGATTCTTCTGTATACTTTAGTCAGGCGTTGGCTGCAGCTGACTGAAATTGGTGGTGATGATGAGCTCCTTGACTAGGCTGCTTGCTTTTTAAGGAGGGAGTAGTTTGGACAACTGTTGAGCATGAAGCACTTCCCAGCAAACACAAAGTACAACTGGGTATGAGGCATACCAAGCCAAATAGATAGATCTGAGCAACTGATGAGCAGAATTCACTGTACCATGCAAAGTGCTTAGGACAATGTCTGGCTCAATGTGTGCTGCCAGTAAAATTCGATTTCATTACATCCTTTGCTCTATAAGATTTTCCTCATTGTTTCATACATTTAGATTTGGCTTTCCTACCAGAATGGCAGTTCCATAAGGTCAGGGACCAATTTGGATTCTGTCTATCGTGCCACTCACCTGCAGCTATAAATCG
>PVIR01019980.1:0-31230 GCA_004026965.1 Petromus typicus
TTTTTTTTTTTTTTTTGATAGAGTCTCACTTTGTAGTTCAGTATGACCCCTGAGCTCAGCCTTGAACTCACAGCAATCTTCCTGCCTCTGCCTCCCAAGTACTGGGATGACAGGCATGAGCCACAACGCCTGGCAATGTGGTGTGTAGGCTGGGGCTCAAACTAGGGACCTTGGGCTTACCAGGCAGATGCTAGCACCACCGAGCTAAATTCCCAGCCACTGGTTGATTTCTTGATAATTGCCATTCCTTCTGGAGTGAGATGGAATTTCAGGGTTTTGATTTGCATCTCTCAAATGAACAGTGATGCTGAAAATTTTTTCATATATATTTATTTGCCATTTATACTTTATCTGAGAAATCTGTATTCATGTCAGATGCCCATGTTTTGATTAAGCCTTTAAATTGGGTCTTTGGGGGCCAGAGATTTAGCTCAGTGGTACCGTGCCTACCTTGCAAGCACAAGGGCCTGACTTCAATCCCCAGTACTACAAATAATTAATTAATTAGTTACTTGTGTCTACAGCCATACCACCCTGAACATGCCTGATCTCATCTGATCTCAGAAGCTAATCAGGGTTGGGCCTGGTTGGTACTTGGATGGGCCTTTAAATTGGGAGGGACTGATTTTTTAAAAAATTCTTTTCATATTCTAGATATTAGTCCTTCGACTGAGGAACAGTTCACAAAAATTATTTTCTACTCTCTAGGTTGTCTCAAAAGCTTTTTCATAAGATCCCAGTTATTATTTGTAATATTCCCCATGAGTTCAGGGTTTTATTGAGAAAGTCTTTGCGTGCACCTATGTCTTTAAGAATTCTACCTATTCTTTCCTCCTGCAGAGTTAGTGTTTCTGTTTTAATATTTAGATCTTTGATCTGTTTCTATTTTAGTTTAATGCATAGTGAAAGACATAAGTAGATCCAAAGAAGTTATTAAATTAAAGATTGTAATTTTTTTCTTTTTTGCAATATAGGGAATTGAACCTAGGAGCTCATAAATGCTAGGCAAACATTCTACCACCAAGCTACCTCCCAGATCTTTTTATTTTTATTTTATTTTTTATTTTCGAGACAGGGTTTCGTTTTGTAGTTCAGGCTGGCCCTGAGCTCAGCCTTGATCTCATAGCAGTCCTCCTGCCTCTGCTTCCCAAGTGCTGGGATGACAGGTGTGAGCCACCACGCCCGTCACTGTGGTATATGGTACTGATTGCTGGTGGGCATGAGTCTCCACACCCAGCATTGTTGTATGTGGTGACCAGGGATGGAACCCAGGCCCTTGCACTTGCAAGACAGGCACAGAAACCACTAAGCCAAATCCCTGGCTCATCTTTTTATTTTTTTAAATTAGAGAGAATCACAGAAAGTTGCCCCGGCTGGATTCAACTTACACTTCTTCCATTTCAGCTTTCCAAGGAACTGGGGTTATAGATGTACACCTTCATACTTGGCCAAAAAATATATTATTTTTAAAGATTTTCAATGAACCTCTAAATTTATATTAGTAAAACTTTCTAGTTTATGTTTTCAGTATTTAAATGTGCTGTCCCAACATTAAGTATTATAATTTTAGAAATATTTGACTAATGAATAGTATCCCATTGTTTCAACTTGAATTTCTCTGATTATTTGTGATTTGCATATTTCCCATAATGTTTATTTATATTTACTTAGCTAATACTGCATTAAGTAGACTAAGAACTACCATAGAAACCTGCCCGCACTTATGTCATCGTATGAGATTTTTGACAGTTTAAAGGCAGATACTATACAGGGTCATGTCTGTATCCTCTGGCTGAGTACCTGGGCATATGCACTTAATAATTGTTTGATGACATTGTTAATGCTGATGAGGCAGTAATGTTGGTAGTGTGGGTGGAAATGGATATGAATCTGTACCTTATTTGGCTTAGCTGCAGAAAAATCTGGGGGAGGAGGTGAGACTTTTAGCTCTAGAAACGGAGACTGCGGTGGCAGCAGGTGGGTGGGTGTTCCAGGTGGAAGGGACAGTGAGGGAGAAGGCCTAGAGATAGGTCATTAGGAATGTTTGATAGGAGCTCTTGGGCTGATGAAGAGAGCTGAGGAAGGAGAGCTTGGTAAGCAGGAATAAAACCATGTGGATAGATTAGAAGGCTTGAGTTTAACTGGAGCAGTCCCAGGAGACCAAGACTGCAGCTGGGTCAGTCTGAGAGCATTTTCTCAGGAGCCATCACAAAGACAGGGAGTGGACTGGCTCTTCCCTGCAGAGCTATGTTCTTTATCTTGACTCCATCCCCCTAATTACTCTGTAATTAGAGCCCAGAAAAAAGGATCCCTTGCTAGAGAAACTAACCAAAGCAGAGACGACCCCAGCTCTAAGACAGCAGCACCAGGGAAATACTCTTCTCATAATCTCAAACTCCAGATTTTCCCTCATCATGGCTGCCAACCTTGACTTCCAGCACCTCAGTTCCTGCCCTTACAGAGACTACTAGTTTCTGACCCCTTTTTTTTTTTCCCACAGTCTTTGAGCATTTTCACTGCCATTGCTGTTAAATGATGTTTAACAATTAAAGATCCTTGCACAGTGACACTTCTTGTAATCCTAGCTTCTTGGAAGACTAAAGTAGATGCATTGCAAATTCAAGGTCAGCCTGGAAAACTTAGCAAGAACCTTTCCCAAAATAAATAGACCCTTTAGGTTATTGCAAGGTCCTGGCTTGAATCCTACTACCGATGACAAAAAGAGAATGTTTTAATAAGTACTAAATATAAAACAAAACAAAAATAGAATGTCTAATACAAAGTTTCCCTCTCACTTCAGATTCCTGGGCATCCAGTCCCCTTTCCTACATTGCCTAATACTCGTGTCTTGTGAGCAACCCAGATAGTCCGAGCGTCTACAGACATGTGGGCCCAGTGTGTGTATGTGTCACACACTGACCTTTTCTCTGCCTTTTTCATTTACCACTGTACCTTGGGGAATCTTTCCTTCTTAGTATAAGTAGAGCTATTTTTGTTTTAACAGTTAGGGAAATTTTCTATTAGCAGAAATAGAACTACTGATTTTTGAAATAGCTACATAGTATTTCTATGGGTGTGTTACATGTACTCTGTCTTCTAATGATGAATCTGTAAGTTTCTGTATTGCTATACGTCCTGTCCATTGGCCTGAATACTGCAAGACCGTGTTTAATCAGTTTTTGGTACCCTCTGATAAAGGCCTGCTGCTGCTGCATGAACCTAAGAGTGCTTCCCTGGACAAGGCCCTTTGCTACTGCCTTGTACTGTGGCATAGCCCTAACTCCTAACAGGCTCCTTCTGCCCTTTGGCAAGCTAAGAAGTCTTTTTTAGCTGATATGTGAGACAGACCCAGTACATTCTCTACCTTCTCAACTTGTCTGAAGTGTGGCTATTCTCTGAAGCTTTCTATGATGACGCCTTTTTGTTTGCTTCATGTATGACTGAGTTAAGAGTAAGAGTTGAGTGTGTCTAACTTCTTTTATCCTTCACAACTAGTTTTCTGTTATTGGGGCTCACTACAGTTTCTGCCACTTCCTGATCTTTCCTAGATTAATCTTTCACCTGTTACTACCTTCCCTTCATTTTTGTAAGCAGCTTACAACTATCCAATAACTCCCTATTCACTCATTGAAGCCTCTGGTACCTAAATCATAGTTTTTCTTTCTGTCCCAACTATGGCCAAAACCATTGTTACTGTCACAGTAACCACATTTGTTGGAGAAATTTAATTGACTTTAATTAACAAAAGTACTTGCTTACAAGTAACATGCTAAGCTTTTTCCCACATAATCCAAATCCTGCTGCTTGTTTGACCATCCAGCCCTTGAGAACATTTGACGTGGCTGGAAGGAACTCTGTTCTTTAGGAGAAAAATCTTTTTGCCAAAGTTTTCCAGAAGAGAAGCAAATAATGTAATTATTTCCTTTTTAAATCAAGCTAAATGGATACTACTAGTTATTTTTAAGACTTTGTGTTTTAATCCTTCAGAAGTTTATATGCCAGAGAGGAGAGAGAGCAGTAATTGGCAGTCAGATATTTTATTTCCTACTTTCTTGTTTTATTCTCATTTTCCCTACAACATTCTGCATTTAAAGAAAGAAAAACTCCTTGCTTCTTGTAGTTTACTATTTTGTTTTCCATTATTCTTAGAATCTCCACATTCTCTTTTTCTTGCTTTCTCATATTGCTCAGCTTCTTTTCTGTCTCGGCCTTTCTATAGCTGCCCCTCAGGCCTCTTTTCTGACTCTGTCGCTTGTCTCTATCCTTCTCTCTATCTCTGTGCCTGTTTGTCTCTGTCTATCTCTGTCTCTCTGTCTATATTTGTCTCTCTCTCTTGCTCTGTCTCCGTCTATCTGTCTGTCTCTCTGTCTCTTGATTGAACCTGTTGCCTTGTACATGCTAAGCATGCTGCTTTATCACTGAGCTACACACAGCTCCTTATCTCTTTTAATCTCAAATGGTATCTCAGCCTCTAATTTTTAAGAACCTTTAACTGAGCAACTGCTGTAGAGTTGACAATGTGTGATGTAGCCAACAGACTTTCAGCAAGGTTTTTTAGGCTGATGACTGCCAGATCTATCCATGTAGCCTTTTTACTTAAGCTCTGCCCTTCACAACTAGTTTTCTGTTAATGGGGGTCACCACAATTTCTTTGTTTAAAACTTCCCTCCTGTGCCTATTCTTCATTTTCTTTTGTAGTAATGCCACCATTATTTTGCTAGACAACCACTCAAAATCATGGTGTCAGTCTTCATTTCCTTCTTTCCTTCCTCCCACTTCAATCATTTGTCAGTTCTTGTTCCTTTTCTTTCTGCGATTTCTTTTGTAAACTGTTCTCATCTGTTTCCCTCTGTGTGCAAATCCTCTCTATTGCTTAGACTGAATTTTAGCCTTCCTTGCTCTGATTTATTTTGCTTAGAGTCCATTGTATATAACCACTTCAAAATTTATTTTGTAGACTCAGTACTAGTCATGCCTGCCACTTCTACCCAGGGCTCAGGGCTCAGCCTAGCTGTCACATCTTTTGATGCCTTTTCTAAAGTCCTAGGTAGGTACTTACTTTTCAGTTTTTCTATAGCATTTCCTCTATAACCAGCTTTAATTCTTATTATACTGTCCTGGAATTATGTGAGCATTTTCCACCAGGATTGTGTATTTATTTATTTATTTATTTTGAGACAGAGTCTCACTTTTGTAGTTCAGGCTATCCCTGAGCTCAGCCTTGATCTCACAGCAATCCTCCTGCCTCTGCCTCCCAAGTGCTGGGATGACAGGTGTGAGCCACCATGCCTGGCACTGTGATATGTGGTTCTGATTGCTGGTGGATGTGAATCTCCTCGCCTGGCATTGTTGTATGTAATTACTAGAATCAAACCTGGGCCCTTGCACTTGCAAGGCACATGTTGGAACCACTGAGCTAAATCCCCAGCCCAGGATTGTGTATTTTTTAAAATAAGACATACTGCATGACTCCTTTTACATTAAGTTGAAAAATAGACAAAAATAGTCTGTAGTGTTAGACATCTGGTTAGTGACTACCTTTGGCAGAGCTTCGGGATTTCCAGTGATACTACTCCTGGATCTGGGTTTTGTTTATATTAATGTGAAATGAATTGTTTTATATGTATCTTATAATTTGATAAAAAGTCTAAAAACTAAATGAATAGTAACATTGAAATATTCTCAAGCTCTCAGTACCTAGCAAGTTCTTAATAAATATGGTGAGTGAGTGAGTATGTGAATGTCAGTTTTTCTAAAAAGAAAAATTAGTTTTTGTCTCCACTGATAGCTGCATTATAATCTCAATTTTATAGCCTGTTGTCCATAATGACCATGACCTGGATCAACCCACTTTTCTAACCTTTGTCTACCCAGAAAAGTTGGAAGAATTTGGGCCTTGCAATCAGCCAGACTCTGAATTTAAAACTGAAGATATAAATAAGTTCTAAAGTGTATGATAGATATTGTGAAATAGAAAATACCTGAAGGGAAAAAGGGGGTTAGGGGTAAATAAAGAAGGGAAAGAAAAAATTTGATGGTTAAAGGAATCAAAGCTTATGTGTATAGGAGGCGAGGAGATGTAAGGTGGGCAGGGGAATGGAAAAAAATTAGAATTAAGCTGTGTCATATACTGGTACAAATTCTCAGTGTTGAGAGTGATCATGGATATAAATGATCACTGGATATAAATGATCATGGATATAAAATGTACCAATAAAATCGATTAAAAATATGGTTCTACCACTTACTATATGTAACTTTTGGCTTAGATAAGCCATCTGCTCTTTTAGGAATTTAGTTTTCTCCTCTCTGATGGGTATCATTCTAGTCAACTAAATATGATGATAGATATAGAGCAGGGCCTAACACCTTGTTAGCACTCAGTAAATATTAATTTCCTTTTTTTTCCAACACTATAAGATTCTTTTCTCATCTTCTCTCATCTGATTTTTCTACCTTAAGGGCTCCTTCTTTTCCATTTCCACATAACCAAATATATATATCCTTTGAATCAAGCTCAGATATTACCTTCTTTATGGAGTCTTCCTTGAAATTTCTATCTAAACCAGTACCTGGAAATATTTTCCTATCTTAAATTCTTGTACATTTTTTCTGTCTCTTTGATGGCAGTCACTCTCATCTTTAGGAGTTGCTGCAGAGTGCAGGCCAAAGTGGACTGTTGTGAGGGAGCAGAAGCTGTCAGTTGGAATAAACAGCATTAACAGGCAGATTAGGGGCCAGGCAGGTAGCTCAGTGGCACTGCGCCTGCTTAGCAAGTATAAGGTCTGGAGTTTGATCCCTGGTATTGCAGGATAAAAATAAAAATAAAAGGCAGATTGAGAAAACTACTTTGAGATTTGATATTCTTTTTTTTTTTTTTTTTTAATTATAACTTCTTTTGTCCTGTGAGAAATTTAGATCATTGGTCAAGAAAGTAAACTCAGGGAGTCAAGTTGTAGACTGCCTGTCAGTCTCTTCTCTATTTCCCTTTCTGTTCAAGTCCTTTAAAAAATTTCTTTATTCCATTGCATGTGTGCACACGTGTGCTAGTGCACACATACATGTTCATACACATTTTCTTTGTCTATCAGCAAGTGCTTAGATTGTTTTCATATATTAACTATACTGAATAATCCTGCATTCAACATGGTAGTGCAGGTATTGTATCATTATGAGGTAAGAAACTCTCATTTTTTTTGGGTATATACCCCAAAGCACTCAGTCAGAATTTTTTACTGTTTTTTGAATTGAATTCTTTATTGGTACATTTTATATACACATCACTTACCTTTAACATTGAGAATTTGTACCAATATATGACACAGCTTAATTCTAATTTTTTCCCATTCCCCTGCATACCCTAAAACTCTCCACCCCCATATACATAAGCTTTGCTTCCTTTTTTTACCATCACATTTTTTCTTTCCTCTTGTTACTTATCCTTATCCCCTTTTCCCTTTGAATACTTTCTATTTCACAATATTTATCATACATTCAAGAACTCATTTATGTCTTTAGAGTCTCATACCAGAGAAAAGATACTCTATACTGTTTTTTCATAATAGCCATGTCAGTCTTCATTCCCACCAACAGCTTTTGTTATCTCTTTCTTGTTTCTTTTTTCTTTTTTGAGATAAGGTTTCACTGTGTAGTTCAGATTGGCCTTGAACTCACTAGATACCCCAGGCTGGTCTTGAAGAGATTCTCCTGCCTCAGTCTTCTAGTGCTGGGATTACAGGCATGTGCCTCCATTCCTGCTTCTTTCTTATCTTTATGATGTCTGTCTTGATGGTTTTTATTTGCAAATCCTGATGGTTAGTGATGTTGAACATCTTTTCATACACCTGTTGGGTTTTGTTATCTCTTTTTCTGAGAAAGTCTGCTCAAGACATTTGCTCATTGTAAAATTGGGTTATTTATTTTTCTGTTCTTGAGGTATAAGAATTCTTCGTAAATGTTGCATATTAACCCCTTGTCAGATACAGTAGTATCTCAGTTCCATACTTAATTATGGAACTTAATTATGGAACTCAGTTCCATAACTTAATTATGGAATTAAGTTTGTGAACCAAGGTACCACTGCATGTATCTATGCAAATATTTTTCCCAGTTTGAGATTGCCTTTTAGTTTTGTTTACATTTTCCTTTCCTATATAGAAACTTCAGTTTGATGTAGTCCGTTTTATTTATTTTTGCTTCTGTAGCCCTTAGAGAGATAATATTAGTTCAACTTGGTTTATTAATGTAGTCCAGGCAGGGATTTGAGTCTGGAGTCTGAAGATTTAAATGTGGGGCCGGGGATTTAGCTCAGTGGTTCTAGCGCCTGTTATAGCGCCTGGGCCCAGTGCAAGGGTAACCACATACCACAGTGCTGGGCGTGGTGGCTCACGCCTGTAATCCCAGCACTCGGGAGGCAGAGGCAGGAGGATTACTGTGATGTGAGTTTGAGGCTGAGCTCAGGGCCAGCCTGAACTACAAAGTGAGACCCTGTCCCAAAAACAAAAACAAAAAAACCAACAACAAAATAAGATTTAAATGTGGACGTTTACTTGGGGTGTGTTAGTTTCTTAATATGTCTTGGGAGCCTCGTACATGTAAGCAGAAAAACTTACCCTATTCCTGACCCACATTTTTCTTGTTACTTCACTTTCTGTTTGTATTTTTTAGGGGGCATGTATACAAGCTTTAACTGTTTTTAGATTGCACTTGAGACCAAAAGTGACTGCCAGTTCCAAACATAGTCCCTGATACTTAATAGACAATCAGCAGTTTTGTGGAATGAACACTTAAAAATGTTAAGCAGTATTACAGTGCCATAAATAATTGATTGCAAAAGAAATCACCCATGTTTGTAACAGAAAATAGTTGCCCTGAGACTTTAAAAGGAAAGATTAAATTATTTGGCTTAGGATGGTCAGAGAAGATTTGCCAGAGGAATTCTCAGAGGATACTAAGTAGCAGTTGTTACTAAGTGTGATAGATGGTAAAGAAATAAAATAACATGAGCTTAGAAAAATGAAAATCAAAGGATTACTTGCATTCTGTGTTAACAAGCACATTGTAGTTAAAGAGATTCTTTTTTAAAAATTCAAATCTTTATTGGTACATTATATATACACATCATCGCATTAAACATTGAGAATTTGGGAGCTCCAGTGGCGCAATCAGTTAGTGTGTAGTACTTATATAACATTGAGAATTTGGACCAGTATGTACAACTTAATTCTCATTTTTTCCTATCCCCCCCACCATACCTCCCCTTACCACTATATACATAAGCTTTGTTTCCTTTTTAAAATTACCATTACATTATTTGTCCCCTCATTATTTACCCGTACACCCTATTTCATTTTAAATATTTTGTTTCAGTGTCTACTCTATATACTACAACTCCTTTACATCCTCATTTTCTCATACCAGAGAAAATATACGATATTTACACATCTCACTTATGAGGATGTCCTGAAGGTATGTCCATTTCCATATGAATGACTCAAATTTGTCATTCTTTATGGCAGAGTAATACTCCATTCTATAGAAAAATCACATCTTCTTTTTCCAGTCTCCAGTTGATGGACATTTTGGTTGTTTCTAAGATTTAGCAATCAAAAAACTGAGTTGCTATAAACATGGGTGCACATATGTCTTTATGATATGAATCTTTTAATTCTTTTGTGTATATACCTAGCAGAGGAATAGCAGGGTCAAATGGGACCTCTAATCCTAGTTTTTTGAGGAATCTCCACACTGATCTCCACAGGGGTTATACAAATCTACGCTCCCACCAACAGTGGAAAAGAGTTCCTTTTTCTCCACAGCCTCACCAACATTTGTTGCTGGCTAATTCTGAGATAGCAGCCATTCTTTGTGGAGTGAGATGAAATCTCAGTGTTGTTTTCATCTGCATCTCTAGAATGACCAATGATGTTGAGCATTTCTTCATATGCTTCTTACCTGCTTTTCCTTCTTCCTCTGAAAAGTGTCTGTTCATTTTAGATGTCCATTTTTGAATTGAGTCTTTAAATTTGGGTGGGCTGATTTTTAAAAGCTCTTTATATATTCTAGATAGTAGCCCTTTGCCTGAGAAACAGCTGGTAAAGATTCCCATATTGTTGGTTGCCTTTTTGCTCTGTTGCTGGTTTCTTTTGCTGTGAATTTAGGGGAAGACTTCATGAACAAAACCTCTATAGCACAAGAACTGGCTAAAGAAATTCTTGACTCATTACAAATAACAAGTTGTATTATTTTTGTAAATAGTATACCTGAGATTTATTAGCAGTTTCAAATTGAGAATATTCTGAAGTACAGCCATACTATATAAAGTCAAAGGGAAGATGCATGTTGTAGCTCAGTTCCTTAGACTTCCCCTTCCCTTTACTGTTTGTCATTATCAAACATTCTAAGGAGATATGTTTATTCAGTCCATACCTGAGGGCATCCCAACATAGTCTAAGATGACAAGTTAGAAAGGGCATTATAGATGAAAACTAACATCTTTGAGCTTTTTTTGTGACAGGTGAGATAAAAACTGTTGGCTGGCTTCTCCCTTAAAACACTCTTCTTGCTTGGCATTTTTGATATCTTTCCCATCAACCCTTTTCTTATTTCTGACAGCTCCATCTTTTGTTTCTTTCACAGATTTCTCTTCCTTTGCTCACTCCTGAAAACTTGGTAATAGCCAAGTTCTGTTTTCTACATCATTCTCATCTAAATAATCTTACTTACATTTTTAACTGTAACTGATGAATCTGAAGTTGTACTATCTACATCAGTCTTCTTTTATAAGCTCCTGACTTGTATTCAGTTGCTTATGGATGTGGTCACCTATCATATGCACCTTATACATATGGATGTGGTCACCTATCATATGCACCTTATACATATGTTCAACTCTGTTCACCTTTTTTTTCTCCTCTACCTCCTTCTCTCTATATTTTTTTCTCACTAAATGGTACTGCCAACTGGATACGGTAGTACACACTTGTAATTCCAGCACTTAGGAGGTGGATTCAGGATTGCTCTCAAGACCAGCCAGAACCATATAGTGAGTTCAAGTTTAGCCTAAACCACATAGTAAGACCTTCTTTTTAAAAAAAGGCAGTAGCAGTCACTCAAGCTGTAACACTCAGAATATATATTGTGGGTACTGCAGTCGCCCCCTGCTGTTGTAATTCCTCTTTTGGACCTAGAACTCCGTAAGGACGTGGACCAGGTCATCCATTAATCATGCCTTAATTGGTGTTCATCTGTTGTTATTTTTATATTTTTGTGGGATTAGTAATTACGAAAGGTTCTGTTTTAATCTGTTAACCTGCCATAACAAATTACAACAGACTAGGTAGATTAAACATCAGAAATATCTTGTCTTACAGTTCTGAAGGCTATGTTTTCAAGAGTAAGTTGTTGGCCTGGTTAGTTCTTTCTGAGGGCTTCAGGCAAAGGTCTGTGGTAGTCTTCCCTCCTTGGTTTATAGATGGCTATCTTCTATATGTCTTTTTTCTAGAGTAGGGGGCTGAGGAGATGAAAGGTCAGTGTCTGGTGAGGGCCCATGTTCTAATTCACAGATGGTACCTTCTCACTGTATTTTGTATGGTAGAAGGGGTGAAAGAGCTTCCTTGGACCTATTTATAAGACATAGATCCTACCCATAAGGGCTCTACCCTTATGACATAATCACTACAAATGACTCCACCTCATCATGTTGAGGATAAAGTATCAACATATGGATTGGGAGGTTGATCCAAATATTTACACTGTTCTACAGTTTAAGCCATAGTAGCTTTTGATATTTTGGGTTGAAGTTTTGTTTTCTGACAAGGTACTTGGCAACATTTCCAATTTCCTTCCTCACCATGCTTATCCTGACTCTCATGGTATTCTAGGTAGGGCCATCTGGGAATAGAAAGGATAGGGTGGCATGTTCAATGGAAGTATAAGAGGTTTGGTTGGACAGAATGTACAATATTGAAAAGCTAGATCATATGTACAAATTCTATAGAATGGATGGAGGAGGGTTTGAAGAAATGTGATTTGGGAGAATGAATGTTTTTTAGTAGTTCAAGTGAAAAATAATGAAGCCTCTTTGCAGAGAAGGAGACATGTTTGGTAGGAGGAAGGTAACATTGGTTAGACTTGGTGACTGTGTGGCCTAAGGACAAGGATTTTGCAGAAGGCTCTATCGCTGGGTGGAGAATTAGCATATGTGGGGAGAAATCATCTCTGCCTAGGATTTTGATATGAGTAAGCTGGCAGCCTGGAGCTTGAAACATCAATACCAATAGGCTTACTGTCAGTATTCTTTGCTTTCTAGGCTGTGTTTGGCTTGCTGTCTGCATTCATCTAGTTGAATGTTTCCCTTTCTCCTCTGGTGCTTCTTGTCAGAGACACCTACTAAGGCTAGGTCCTGTAAACCCACTCTTCGCTTTGTACATTACCTAGATTCCTATAATTCATTGTTCCAGGAGAATATTTCAGATCTGGGTTTGCTCTCAGACATAGCTTAGAGAAAGCCACAAAGAATTAAAGAGAATATTTGGTCAGTATTGCACAGTTAATTTCCTTTTTGGTACAAGATGTTCTATTCTCCATGAATTTTCAAATATTGGGTTTTCCTTAGAGAATTCTCAGCATATGGCATCTTGGCTTCCCCTGGGTATAAGAGATTAAAGCAGGACTGTGCAACTGGTAGGAGGCCTGGGGGATATATAGACAGATACTAGTTCAGGGCCTCTGTTTGTCCTAAATCATGAAGCTGTGACTTTCAGCCGGGGTTATGTGAAATGGCAGTAAGTGTATAGACTGCTTTGATGAAGAGCTTTTAATCATTTAGTTCTGACTTGGATAGAGGGCCATAGCTATTGGAGGTGCAGGCTGAAACTTACCTTTTTTAGCTGAACAGTCCCAAGGAGTTTTTCCATTGGCTTTTTTATACTCAAGTTCTTGCTAATCAAAAGTAGTGCTTGACCTGATTGTAGGACTGAGGCTTGTCAGCAATTTGTGAATGCTTAGGCCTGCCTTACAGCTTGTCGGGTCTAATTTAGGTTATGCAGCAGTATGTCTTAGCACATCAGTAAAGTTAGCGCATCTCTGCCAGGTTCATCATTCCCTTAGGGTGGCATATCCCTAAGGGAAGGAGGAAGATCACCTCCTATTGCCTATCATTCTGTTTGTATGTAATTTTTAAATAATTCTGGGAGAGGTGATTCTACAGGAGGGGGAAAAAAAAAAAAACTTTTTCTCAGCTACCAAGGCAAGCCATTTTCTGCATATACAAAACAAATCCTAGTTATGTCAGCCGATTTATTATGTTGCTTCTGGCTTTCTTTAGTGGCAAAGAAGGAAAATAGTCATAAGCTGACTCACATATAAGACAGACTTGGGCTCCCCCATCCTTTGTGTCTTGTATGTGTGATTGTCAACATGGGGCAATAAGGTAGCAGCTTCTGGTCCTGAGTCTGTCAGTCCCTGGCAGTGACAGTTGGAAGGCAGGCTGGGTTTGGAGTAGGCAGGTTCTTTGCTTCCAGCTAGTTGTATCTAGCCTCAAGGAGACTTAGATTGGTTATAAGAGGGGAATTGTGATTGGTGAGAGCCTCCTGCAGTATCCCTATGATACCACTCAGTTGCTCAGTAGCTGAAGTAGAATTTTGTATGCCAGGTGGTCTTCTGACTAACCCACCCATTCAGCCCCCTTTAGCGTTCCTGCAGCTCTGAACCTTCCCACAGTGTTGCGTGAGTGGCAGTGTCTCATGTTGAATTTCCATCTTGACTCATCTGTCTCTAGGCGAAGATCCCTGCAAAGATTTAAATTGGGAAGCAGACCTTGAGAATGTCTGTTCAGAGCATTTCACAGCTTCTGGATAAATGCCTCTCCCTTCTTAATCCAATCTCTTTTTCCAGCATTGTCCAGCCAGCTCCTGAGCAGCTTTGCTTTGAGGAAGCTTCCCAGCTGAGGTGGGCATGTGCTGTTTCTCCATCCTCTGAGCCTCCACAGGATTCCCGAGGGTCAGATTTACTGTGACAAAGTGGGCTGTATTGTTGTGTGCATGGATCAGAACAATAATAGCTTGCTTATCTCAAAAACCTAGTCCAATGAGGAGATCATATGATGCCTGTCGTTCTATGGTCCCTACAGGATGGTGCAGAAAGAGCTCTGCTTTCTTTGTCAGAGCTTATGCTAACTGCGGTTTACCATTTTTCCTATTTATTTTCCTTTTTTGCTTTTGCTGAAAGATGGTAAGGTTGTAGGATAAAGAGGTGTTTTGTGGTCAAATCCATGAAATCTCTTATCCAGTTTAAAGATTGTGATTACAGGTAGCAAATTTGCTGCAGATACATCTGCTGAGTCTTTGCTTTTCTGGAAAACTCAAACTACATAGATGATGGGCTGAATGCATTTGGAAGGCAGATAGACAAGGCAAGGTCCATTAGTGCTCATTATGACATCTCAGCCTCAGCCAAGCCCTGGAACACCAGTGGCTGAGATAGAAGTAAGTGTGCAGGGCAGTGCACGAGCTCTGGGGGTCTTGTCCAGTCTTTTTAGTATAAGATGCCCAGGCTCAAACCTGTGACTATACAGCCCTGCTCTGTGTTCTTTTTAAGTGACTGCAGAGTTGGTGTTGGGGGAGGAATTCTGATTTAATCAATCTTCTCTGTTTTTCTTAGTTTAAACCCTTTACCTCTTCCTCCTGGCTCAAGTCTGGGAAACTCCACAGTAAATTGGCTGTGACTTCCACTGAAATTTGACAGTTTTCAAGTTATTTTTTTTCCTCTGTATTTAGATGTGGTTATAGTTGTGCTGTCAGGCCTTATCTCTTCTGTCATCCAGCCAGCTCCCAACTGGGTTAGGAGGTATTTGCTCTGCTGTTAGTATTGGCTGCATAATGAGGTGGATGGTTAAGAAATGGGTTGTTTTGCATCTCCTAGAGTTTAAATTTTCTTCTTTGGTTGAAGGGGAAGCAGCATTATTGGAAGAAAGCAGTAGGGAGGCAAATGTTGGCTGTAGAATCAGTCCTTTTCCCTCAGAATCTTGAATAAGCCAAGGAAATTATTGTTAATTTAAAAGTTCCTTTCATTTACTGTATATAGGACTGCTTGTTCTGCCCTGACAGATCCCAAATGGCCTTTGTAATCTGACTACTTGATTCCTGGGCTAAAGAGAGTAGGTTCTGTGGTAGGCTCTTACAAGGAATGTTACAGGGCAACAGAACTTGCAGGATTTGGAGAGCTTGGCTTGGGTCTGTTGGGTTAATCAAAGTTGACTACCTGCTCTGGCTGGAGGAGGAAGAAGGTCAGCTTGGAAAAGAATTGGCTTTCTAGATTGCTGCTGACTGATCAGAGCTCTATAGTGAGGATTCTGAGATTCTTTAGGATCATACAGCAATGTTGATTTTTTTTTTCTTTCTTTTTTTGGGGGGGGGTGGTTTTTTTGTTTTGTTTTGGGTTTTTCCTGATCTGTGGTTGCAGAATAGAAAGGGGAATCATGTTTCACATAACTTGGTATTTTATGATTTAGAGCTTCAGAGGTCTGTAGCTTATGCTTGGCCATTATGTTGTGGTGAACAACTTGAGTGTTTTTTTTTTTTTTTTTTTTTACAGTAGAGACATTCAATTTCCCAGTGAATACTAATGAGAATTGTGAAGTTATCAGAAATTTGGGCCATATGAAGCCACCTGGCTAGCAAAGTCTCCAGGGAAATAGGGCTGCCATTGGCAGAGATTGGGAAATGAGGATCATAAAAATCAGGCCCTAAACCTTGGTATTTGGACAATATGGTATCCCTTTAGGTTACTCAGGTCCCAATTCTGGGTTCTAAAGCCATCTTTGGTCTTAACGTCTATTGTTCCCCACCCTTCCCTGTCATTGCCTTGGCATAGCCTCAAGGAATTCCTGTTTTTCTGTTGGTTTTCTTGCAGTGGCTGTTCAAAAAGGACTGGACTAGATGTGCACTCTAAAAATGTGGCATCATTTTCTGTGAACTGTACTTGGGCAGTTTATCTGTCGTTTACCTTCTTAAAAGGCTGACAGATTATATATACACTTACAAAACCGACCAACCTACAGCTTGTTTCAGGAGAAGGAAAGGTTCAATTTGTGTTGTGCTCTAGCAGATTCTTATGTTCTAGTTTCCATCTGAGACCAGGAGCTCCTTAAAGTAAAGGACTCTGTCTTACATGTTCAGTATTCTGTAGCCCAGGCATGACTGAGGTGGGTAGGCAGGGGAAGAAAGAAGAGGGAAGGGAGGAAGTGGGGGAGGGGAGAGAGAGTAGGATCTATATTTAGCGAAAGGGAGAGACGCTTAGCCAGGGTGTGTGAGTGAGCTTGCTGGCGAGGGTTGTGTGTGCGTGAGTGTGCTGGGAAGGGGGTGTGTGCGCCAGCAACGTGTGAGGAGGGCTGGTGCCCTATGGGAGGTTGCAGGCAGGAAGCAGCTGGAGAGGAGGAGGAGCAGCAGCAGGAGCAGGAGCTGCCCTGCTTTCGTCTCAGTCTTAAAGCACGGAATTGATTGAGTTAGAATTCCACATCCAGTGGAAGTTTGGCTGCTGTTGCCTTCCGCAGGCTGGTTGTCAGGATGCCCTCTCAGCAGAGAGGTGTGGACCAGATTGGATTCCTAGATTTGCAGCCGGCAAGACACCTGCCCCGCCTTTGCTGAGGGGATTTCTCTGCTGGGCATTGTTCCTATCATCAACTTTGTGCTGTGGAGCCAGTCAGCTGGGTGCAACTGAGAATAATAGCTCTTTGGCTCTGTCTGTGGCTTGGGCAAGCGGCAGCACTGTGGCTCAGAAAGTTCATCCTCTGGCTTCTCTGTCAAACCAAGGAGTGCTTCTGAATGGATTTCCTCTAAAAGACAGTCTTTGCATTCTAAAACTTCATAATTCATGGTTTTAATTGTGCTTTGTTTTTTTCTTTTCCATTCCTTAACCCTTATTTTGGTTGCAGCAATAAGGTAAGTGGTATCGAGTGTATGACTGACTCTGAACGACAACCAGGGACAAAAGCAAAGAATTTGTGGGTGGAATATGGAGCACCCTCATTAATTACATAACTGTCTGAGCCAACTTGCTGGTTGGGGGGTCATTATAAGGAGTGAAAAATAGTTTACTCAGCACTGGGGTAGGATCTTCACATGCACGTGTTTGTGTGCTAATAGTCTTGCCATCCATTCTTTCTTGATACAAATAACCCATCCACCCCTCTGCATGTGTATACTTGTATACAAATAATCTGTTTCTCTCTCGATGTATCCATGTGTGTTTATAAATTACCTGTCCATTCCTCTCTTCTGTGTGTATTACATATAGACAACTTACTCATCTTACATGAATACATATAAACCATCTCTCCCTCTATGTGCATATATAGAGAGATCATCTGTCTTTTCCTGTGTTCATGCATGTACTCAGGTAACCTTTCTGTTCTCATACGTATTCAGAAAACCTTTGCATCCTTCTGTGTGTGTGTATGTAAGAAGAATGTTACAGTCTTCTGTCTAATGTAGTACTAATTCATCCCTCTCCTGTGCATATGACATATAAACAAAAAAGTCATCTTGAGTTTCTCAGCCTTGAGTGCATGCACACATGCATGTAGATTATTTGTCTATGTCATGCATATGAAGTGAAATCGTACCAACATTGTAAAAAGAAGACCACTTTTACATCCTAGCTTTCCTTAGTGCCTTAGTCAAGTCTAATCTAGCCATTTTGCTCATCTGTGAAAACAGAATAATTCTTTCTTCTTGTCTCACAGTGTTGTTGTGATCATAAAATGAGAATCAGTAAATTGAAAATTCTAAACAAATATCATCTTTTCCTATTTTTATATGTTCCTCTGTTGCGTCTTTGACCCAGCTGCACTGAGATCATGCCTTGTGTGAGGGCTTTAAGCCTTCCATGTGAAAGGGTAGCTACTATTAAAATAACCAGGTTTATCCTGTAGTTTTGCCCAGAGTGTTGAGAAGAAACTAGCTATGCAGAGCCACAGAATATCAAGAAAGGATTGGGTTAAGAGGGAGAAGAGGTCTCAGTCTCTGCATGTTGGGGCCTTGATACTTGGTACTTTATAGCATTAAGAAGTATTGAATCTATCACAAAATGGAAATGTGCTGCTTCCAGCCAGGATCAAAGTGAGCAGATAAAAAGATGAGTGAAAGAAACAGAGCATTCTGCTGCCACTGATATGACAGCCTGCTTTTTACAGTGAGCATCTACTTCTAGGTTTTGAAGGCTCTCCCTAGTATCCTCTTCCCAGGACTTACAGGTCTTTGTTATTCCATATGTCAACCACTGGTGACATCAGACTATTGAGTACTTGAGATGTAGTTAGTCTACTTTATGCTGTAAACATAAGATGCATATGAGATTTCAAGAATTTAATGTTTAAAAAGAATGCAGATATATTAATTTTTATGCTGATTTTATGCTGGGCATGGTGGCTCACGCCTGTAATCCCAACACTCAGGAGGCAGAGGCAGGAGGATTGCCTTGAGTTCAAGGCTAACCTGGGCTACAAAGTGAGCATCTACATTTCAATAATATTTGGGGCATTGGGTTAAATAAAACATTAAGATTAATATGTGATTATTTTACTTTATATTTGTGGCTTTATATTTCTCCTAGAAGTTTTTACTATTACAAAGGCAAGTGGGAGCCCCATTAAAGCAGCCCTGGGGGTGCTGTATCAGCCCCATTAAAGCAGCCCTGGGGGAGGCTGTATCAGGGCCTCTCAACCAGTCTCATATGCATACTAGCTAATTGACAATTTTTGACTTGGTAATTGTTGTCCTGAATGAACTCCCAGAAAATTCTAGGAATAATTAGGGAGAATTTACAACTTAATTTTACATGAAAAAGGGTTATAAGTGACCAATTTAGAAGGAAACCTAGGATTTGACAGTATAATTTTTATGGAAACAGAAGTAGATCAGAAGTCAGGAGGCTTGTGTTCTAATTCAGCTCAGCTATCAACTCCTTTCTCTTCATGTCACTGAGTTCTCACAATGTCCCAGCCCCTGTGCTGGGCACTGGGAATTAAAAGACAAATATCAAATACAGTTTTCTGTGCAATGGAGTTCACTCCCACTGGGGGCCCTTCAACAAAAATCTCCCATCCAGAGAGCAGCAGCAACGAGTGTCTTTCTAGGTTGAGGGGTATCATCTTTTTTTTTTTTAAACAGGGTCTCGCTTTGTCATTCAGGCTGGCCCTGAGCTCACTTTGTAGCCCAGGTTAGCCTTGAACTCAAGGCAATCTTCCTGTCTCTGCATCATGAGTGCTGGGATTATAGGTGTGAGCCACCATGCCCAGCACTGTGGTATATGGTACTGATTGCTGGTGGATGTGAGTCTCCACGCTCAGCATTGTTGTATGTGGTTACCAAGGATCAAACATGGGACCTTGTGCTTGACAGGCAGGCACCAGAACCACTGAGCTAAATCTCTGGCTCCCAGGGGGTATAATTTTCAGTAGTTGCACATTTGGAAAGCTGGAGTTCCTACCTTGCCTAAAAACTCCCAAATTCAAAATTTTTATAACTTTATGATAGCCAAACAAAACTATTCCATAGGCTAGATCATAAGATAGAGTATAGAGAGATGACAGGTTGTAGGAACTGCAATATAGCCATCCTGTTAAACTCATAATCTGGAGTGTTCTCTGTTTCTTTAGGTTAATTTCACTTTTCATACCCTGTACCCTGATCACTTTCTCCTTATAAGACACTCTGTGGGCACTGATTCTTTCCCAAAGGTGAAGATTCTAAGAAAACCCCTCCCTGCTGTAGCCCTAGAAATCCATTCCTCTCACCACATTTGGAAAGTAGCATAATTGGTAAATGGCCTAGAAATGATCTGTCCTGTATGAGGGAGGCTCAGAGCTTTTGGCTTATTGCCTGCTGGGATTGTTTCACACAAATTGAGAGGCGGCTTGATATATGTACATTGAATCTTGGCTTGTTCCCAGAAGTCCCCTGGTGGTTTCCTGCAAGGCAAGATTTGGGTCAGAGGCAGTTTTTGCAAGGAATAGTCACATTCCTACTCATGTTTATTTGCAAATCAAAGAGAGGAATAAATGAATTAGCCATTTCAGAAAACTGTGAGGGTTTTTTTTTCTTGACTTGGTTTTGCTGAGTGAGTACTAATAATAAATGTGACTTGAGGGGCCTATTCCCTGCTCTAATTTTCAGCCTTCTATCATTAAAGCTTCAATGCCTTTGATTAATTCATTTTGTTTTGATGTGTTCTCTTTTCAAATGCAGATATCCCTTGAAGGGGCTACCTTATTTTCCTTAGCATTAGGCATTTTTAGGAAAAGAGCATAGAAATGGATGGTCATTTCTGATTATTGAAATTTGGAGATTTGACCAGAATGAATAGAGCAACCAGATAAAGTATAGCACTAAATACCTTGACAGAAACTAGAGGACGAGGTTTGAGTCGAGGAGACCTCAAAGCCTCTTTATCCCACCCAGTTCAGACATTACTTCTCTGTGGCCTTACCTGTCCTGACTTTGCCCCTTTATATTCCTCTCCTATGGAACTAAATATTTGAACTTTTTATTATAACTTTGACAAGAATATATACTATATTGTGATTGTGTATAGGTACTTAAAAAAATACTTCTAGGAGAAAAGAGGATTAATTTAAAGAATGACACACTACTGGTGGAATTCCAGGCCTAATTGCAGGATAGTAACAAAGACTGGAGTCTAGGATGAGGTTGAAGTCACGGTTCACTCAGAGTGACCAGATGCTTGGGTTAGATATTGGTTTCCATGTTTCCTTGATTTAGGGACTTGCCATGTCAGCAGTAACAACATTGCAGTATTTTACATTACCCAATACACACACACACACACACACACACACACACACACTTTACAAATGAGGAAACTAATGTACAGAGAGATCAAGACCCTAATCCAAGATCACAGGTTAGATAAGACCCAAATGTATATCTGTTGATTCTAAGCCTAGTAGCGTGAAGTGCTGACTGGTGGCTTCATGTGGTTATACACAAAGCTTCCACCTTTGTTCAATAGGTAATCTTTCTCCTTTGAGAGACAAACCTGAATCGATAATTTGTGTGTCTACCTTCTTATAGTGCCAGGAAGTTCAGGGCTAATGACACATGCCAAGACCAAAACCAGAACACCCAATTCTTGCATGGTTGGGGGGGGGGTATATTTGGAAATAAAGACTTTATTCTTGTGGGAGAAGGAGGGATTTAACTTAACTTCAGAATTAGAGATTGATCTGCCCAGATAGCTGGTTACCAATCCCAGGAGCCAGGCATTGAGAACATCCTCAGAGGCTAGATTACAAGTGTGACTGGTCCTGGCCCCTTGAGTCCTTGATGTCAAGCAATAAGGGGTGAATCTGGCCTCTTCCCTGCCTCACAGGACAGAAAACATCTTTAGATGAAGAAAATCCCTTGATAAAGTAGAATTCTTAGAGGAGCTAGAGGGAAAAGTGGAAGATAATAAAAGGGAATTCATCTAGTTCTTACTTAGTGGCTCTTGACCTAGTTATTTCCAATAAAATGGGTCATCTTCACCTTGATCCAAGCCCTGTACTGGTCCTTCTGGTTCTTCCTAGTCAAGGAAAGCACAGTGGTTTTAAATTTCAGGTTCATAGACTGTAGCTGTAGATCAAGACTTTTCCTGAAAATGTGTTCCTATTAGAGCAGTTAGATTGTGTTTGTTTGGTTTTTTTTAAAGCAGTTTTAAAATAAATGGCCCCCTGCTTCCTGGGCCTTAACATGCTGATTGTCACCGAGTTCTGAACAGTGACTCTCCATACTGGAATTAGGCATAAAAGTGCTTTTCCCTCCAAATTTAATGTACTTTCTATGGTTCTTTTTCAAAGTGAAAGGCTGTTATAAGTAAACAAAAGGAAACCCTTAGTGTGATGTGCACAAGCCGAGGTGCACCACTGAATAGCTGAGTCTTCACAGAACAACAGAATGTGCAGGAAATGTTCCATGTCTTGTCTTTCATTGTGTTTGTGATTTAAGCTATGGTGGTTAAGCTTCCATTTGTTCATTCCTGAGCCATACCCTAGTGCTGAATTTTGTGAAGATTTGAGTACAGAGTCACTCATTGACCTTATCTCATCCACCTCCTAATAGTTTGTCTCAATACTGATGACTGATGTCTTTGGTACTTGCCTAGAATACAGAAGACTTGATTTATTCATCTGTATTCTAAAGAGAAGCCATGGAAAGAGAAGGGTTGGCTATAGCCTATCAGGCCAAGGCTGGGAAGGCAGGTTAGGGTTGATTCTTACAGTCTTAGAAGGTAATGTTCTTATTCCTGCTTGATTTAGATTAAAATTACCTGGTGCTTTCTGATCTAAGGACACTGTTTTCCTTTTTTACTAGCTACAGGATAAGACTCAACCCAGGATCCAGGGGCGTGTGCCAGTTTTGGAGGCCACACCTAAGGCCATCCCAGGCAACACTATGGGCTAAGCCCAAGGTATATCAGCCAGCAATAATTACTAGAAACAGACTGAAAAGAGCAGGACAGGCTATTGCCCCCCAAGGCAATCTCTGTTAAGCACGCTGGCAATATATAAGGGGAAGAAACAGAATCAACCCTTCTGAACCTTGAGGGAGAAATGAAGCGGTTGTTGCAAGAGTCAGAGGAAGAAATCATGGTCACCTTGGGACCCTCCTCCAAGCTTTCTCCAGAGAAAGTTAAGGCAGAGACTGTATGTAGCATCAAGAACAAGTCCTCAGGCTCTGCTGGGTCCTTCCCAGAGGACAACTCCCTGCTTCTTTGTTATGGGCCAGCCTCAGTCACTGGTAGAGATAAAGATGGGGATCTGGTCCAGCTTTGCAGCTTTGGACAGCAAGCCAACAGACAACTTCCTCTAGGCTCCACCTCCAGTGTTTCAGAGTCTGCTTCTCAGGACCTTTCACCTGCCAGCATTGCCACAAGCTGTCAGCAGCGCTCAGAGAGGAGCCAAGCCAACTCCCTTTTGTCTACAGGCCCTGGCCAGGGCTGTAGCCGTGAACAGCAAGAGCCTTTGGGGGATGTAGTAGAATATATCATCAGAGAGCTGCAAGGCATTAGCCATCTCCAGACTGAGATTGCTGAGCTGCAGCAGCACTTGAGTCAAGTCCAAGGGTCAGTGGATGAAGTGTCAAGCTGTGTTGACTCCGTGCTGAGTGAAATAGAAGGCTTGCATGTGGGCAGCAGCTCCCTGACCAAGACATGTGAAGAGGAAAAGGTTCCAGAGCCCTGTGTGGAAAGACCTAGTGAGGAAGCCATTCTTTACCTCTATGGACTTCCTGAACAAGAAGGGGAAAATACTGTGGAGTTGGTAGATAACTTTTTAACCAAACATCTTTGTGTCAATGGCATACAGTGCAGCAGGTACATCAAAGAGGCTTACAGAGCAGGCAAGGACCCTGCCCCCAGACCTACTGTGGTAAGGCTTGCACATCTCGAGCACAAAGACTTTATCTTACAGAAGTCCATCCTCTTGCAGAGTATGGGTGTTCAAGTTGCTACTAGAGAATCAAGCTTGTCACACAGCTGTAAGAATCCACAAAAGGAGTCTTTATCATTTTTGCAGCCACTTCAAAATAATGGGAATTTTTTAAACCAGGATAAACCTGTTCTTCAGATGAAAACAGGAGATGGGGAATCCATAACAGGTTCACATCAAATAAGGCCTCAGAATCAACAGGGAGAACAGCAGATTCCTGAACAGCAGAGTCAGAACAATTTGGCAAAGGAAACTGATAAGTTTAAGCCAGAGGCTGAAGTGAAAGGAACATCAGGCACATCCCAGGTTATCAGTGGCAGTTGTGCTGACTTAGCAGGGAGAAAGACTTCTCTGTCCCCCCTCCACCAGCTTAAAGAACCATCCATAGTGTTAATCTCAAAAGAGGAAGATTCTGAGAAATCTCAGTTTTTCAAAAGGTGTAGCCAAGAACTTGAAGCATGTAAAGGAGCAAAACTAGAAAATGACTGCAGCAGGAAGACTGAGGCCAGCAGCTGCCTGTCACCGCCTGGCTTGTTAAGGACAGAAAGAGCAAATGCAGAAGACAAGCTTCTAGGCTGTGAAGCTGGGCTTGATGTTCTCAGTTCTAAGCAGCTAGACGACCTTTTGGCAGATAAGTCTAGAAAGGTTGCAACTCTAGGCTCTGATAACATAGTGGAGGAAATGATCATAGGGCCTGAGACTTTCAGTAATATGGTTCATATTGACTTGAGTGAAGAGGAGGAATGTGCTGCTCGGGTCCTTAAGGATGTCTTTGACAAGTCCTCTTGTGTTCTGGGTAGCTTGCAGGAGGAGGAGGATGTTGAAATCAAGTTTCACACAAGTAAACTGGGCCGAGCAATTCACCATTTTCGTTCAGCTCTGCAGGGAGTGTTTCAGAAGCTGGAAAACAGTGGGTCCATTAGTCTTGAGGACCTGGAAAGCAATGAAAGTGGTTCCCAGTCAGAGAGTAGTGATCATCTTCTTGGTACAGTGAGTTCAAGTGGTGCCCAGGATTGTTCTGTGGAGAGCCCAGGAAGCCAAGGGAGTGAGAGCTTTCTCAGCGTGGTCTCAGGTGCAGTAAGCATCCCTGTACAAGGTGACCAAACCCCTCAAGACCCAAGCACCTTCTCTCTTGCTTCTACTAACTCACCTCTTACATGTTCATTGCCTAGTATTGGTCTGCCCTCCTCTTTGGGAAATGAGTCTTCCTCCAGGCCTGAATCGCCCAAGCAAAGCAGACTAAGTCTAGAGCAAGTGTGTGCAGAGACCATTTACCTCAACAAGTGCATCAACAATTTTAAGAATGTTCTACGAGAAAAAAGGCTGAGGCAGAAGAAACTCTTATATGAGCTAGTACAGAAGGCAAACCATCTCTCAGTAGAAGACGTGGTCTCAGGTATTCTGTCTCTATGTAACAGGGTCCCAGCTGACTCAGTATAGATTCATTGGGACAGCACAGGGTGCGGCATGGTGGTGGGTTTTTCAAAGAGATGGGAGAGCTCCACTTTGCACCAGCCTAAATTAGTTACCTGGAATGTGTTTTCACTACAGGAAACGAGAGGACTTGTTTCTAGATGGCATGGAGATATGTAGTTTTAAATTTCTTCTAATCAAAATTAAATGTATCCAAAGAGCATATGCTATATTCATCAAATTTTAAATGTAAATGGGGTTGTCCCCTATTGCATATAACCTGGTTAATTTTCTAAGGCAAAGCTAAAATTATAGAGCATACTGTGTTGGCAAAGGTGTAAGGGAACAGGCACTCATCCAGTGCTGCCAGGATGGGAATGTAGATTGGTGCAACCTGCAAGGAAAGCGATTGGCAAATTTATCAACATTAGAAATATATATACCCCATGAGCCTTCACCCCACTTCCAGAAATGAATCGTGTAGACACATTTTCACATGTGGAAGTAACATATGTACAAGGCTATTTTTGAAGCATTGTTTTTTAACAATAAGTATTGAAACCAATCTAAATACTCATTAAATACTGAAATACTGGTTAAATAAATTATTAGCCTGTCCATACAATGGAATAAAGTACCATGTAGCTATAAAAAGAGTGAAGTACCTCTTTACTGAAATAGAAAAATTCCTAAAATATGTTGGTATGTGAAAAAAATAGACAAAACAATATGTGTGTGTGTGTGTGTGTGTGTGTGTGTAAAATGCTTTCACTTGTATAAAAAAGAAATTATGAAGGATACATTTTGAGAAATGCATTCTTAGTGATTTCGTTTTATGTGACCATCAAAGTATACGTACACAAACCTGGATCATATAGGCTTCTATACACCTGGATCAGTGATGTAAACCTACAGCAAATGTACATTTTTTGTCTAAGACAAAGGATATTAATGAATGAGGTTTTTAAAAAATTTTTTAATCTTTATTGGTACATTACATATATGCATAATGATTGCACTCCATAATGGGGATTTGTGCCAGTATAAGACACAACTTAATTCTCATTTTTTCCCATAGTTTTTTTTTTTTTTAACTAAAATCTCAGTATTCAGCTTAACTACAGTGTTGGCACTTTGCAATACATAAGTGGGTTTGGAGTTTGGGTACTCATCTCTAAAACATTCACCAGAGGCTATATGGCATACACACATCATTGAATATAAAGCCTGCTGTTGCCCATATATCATTGTGTGATTTTAAGTGGTTAACTATAGGGAAAGGTATTAGGTGGAAAAATTAATGAGATTCTAGTTCTCATTTTTTGTTTTGTATTTGGAATGTACCAGGTATTGTCTCAACTACTCTCATGTACATTTTGTAAAGTTCAGTTATTCCTACCACCTTGCAGAGCAGCTTTTGTCAAGGTCATCAGCGGATTGCCTTTATGCCAAACTAATGATTCATTTTCAGCCCTCCTCTTAGTCAACAATGACAGAAGTTAATGATCACTTCTTTTTATTAAAACAGCTTTAATGAGTTATAATTTACATACCATAAAATTTGCCTTCACTCTCTTAAAAAGTAGATAGTTGAGTACTTTTTTTGTGTAGTCACATAGCTATGCAACCATAACCATTTCCTAGTACAGGAACATTTCCATATCCTATAAGAAATTACCCATTAGCAGTCATTCCCCTTTTCCTTCAGCTTCTGACAACCACTAACCTACTTCCTTTCTATGGATTTGCATATTTATAAGTTTTCTGTAAAGGGTTCCATGACACTTTGTGTCTAGCTTCTTTTGCTTAGCATAATGTTTTTAAGGTTTACTAATGATATATCATATATTAGTATTTCATTACTTTTGTGGATGAATATTTCACTAGATGGACATTTTATTTCTATATCAGTTGTTGATCATTTGGGTGATTGTTACTACTACTTTTGGCTTTTATGAATAATGTTGCTAAGAATATCGGAGTACAAGTTTTTGTGTGGATACATGCTTTCTATTTTCTTGATAGTTGTTGGAACATGTGGCACTCTCTGTTTAAAATTTTGAAGAGCTATCAGTTTTCCAAAATGGTTCTACTATATTATACATTCCCACCAGCAATACATGAGAGTTCTAATTTCTCCATGTCATCAATTGCACTTAGAATTCTCTGTCATTTTGATGATACTAACTAGTGGATATGGCTGGGCATGGTGGCTCACACCTGTAATCTCAGCATTTGGGGAGGCAGAGGGAGGAGGACTGCCACAAGTTCGATGCTAGCCTGGGCTACAGAGTAAGTTCAGGGTCAGCTGAGACCCTGTCTCAAAAAAAGAAAAAAACCCCACAAAAACAAAAACCTAGTGGATGTGAAGTGATATCTCATAGTTTTGATTTGCATGTCCATAATGACTGATTATATTTAGCATATTCTCATATGTGTACTGACCATTTTACTATTTTGGGGGGAATATATCTTTTCGAATCCTTTACACAACTGGGTAGCTTCCACTTTTCAGCCATTATAGATAATGCTGCTGTGAATACAGGCACACAAGTAATCTATTTGATTCCTTGTTTTCATTTCTTTGGGTTTATGCCCAGAATTGCTATAATATGTAGTAATCCTAATTTTTTAAGCAATCTCCACAACATTTTCCATAGTAGTTGCACAACTTTACCTTTCTATCAGCATTGCTCCAGGGTTTCAATTTCTTTACATACTCTCCAACATTTGTTTTTGCTTCTTAAATAATAGTTATCATAATTAATATGAAGCAGAGTATAAAAGTTCAAAAATTTTTGAATTCACATATGCTCACAAATATAATAATTATAATAATTACATTCACCCTGGGGAATTGCTGTATGTACAAATGGACTGTTTTACTCCCCATTTTGTACCTTCCCTTCTCCTATCTCCATAGAATCTACTTCTCTGTTTCTTATCATCTCTCTCTCTTATTTTTAAAAATTATTTATATTTTGAATCTCTCATATTGGAAGAACTATGTAGTATTTACCATCATGGTTTCAAGATCCATCTGTTTTCCTGCCAATGACTCAGATATATCCTTTTTTATGGCTGAGTAATACATGTGCGCACACACACACACACACACACATATGTATATGGCATTTTCTCCATCCATCTGTCGATGGACATACTGACTACCACTTCCGTAAATTGTCTATTGTAAATTGTGCTGCCCTAAATATTGGTATGTATGTATCACTGTAACATGATGCCTTTAACTCTTTTGGGGAGATAGATACCTGACAGAGGAATACCTGGGTCAAATAGAATTCTGTCTTTAGTTTTCTGAGGAATCTCCATGTTGATTTTCATAGTGGTTGCACTAGTTTACATTCCCATTGACAATGGAGAAGAGTTCCTTTTCCTTCATTATCTTACCAGCATTTGTTTTTTTTTTAAAGTTCTTGATGATAGCCATTTCTTAGTGGAGTAAGATAAAATCTTAGTGGTTTTTTTTGTGTGTGTGTGTGTGTGTTGTTTTGATTTACATTTAATAGCAAACATTTTTTCCCATTCTGCCAGTTGTCTATTCATTCTGTTGGTTGCTTCCTTTGCTATATAGAAGCTTTTAAATTTGATATATCCCATTTGTTGACTCTTGATATTATTTCTTGTGCAATTGGGGTTTTGCTCAGAAAATCCTTGGCTATGCATAAGTCTTTAAAGAGTTTTACCTATTTTATCTTCTAGCAGATTCAGTGTCTATTTTTATATGTAGGTCTTAGATCCATTTTAATACAGACTTTAGTAGAGATACAGGTCTAGATTAATTCTTCTGCATGTGGATAATCAGTTTTCTCAGCAGTGCTTGTTAAAGAGACAGTCTTTTCTCTGCGGTCAAAAATCAAATGGCTTGAAGGTGCTTGGGGTTGTTTCTGCATCCTCTGTTTTATTCTATTGGTCAACATGTCTGTGTCTGTGCCAGAACCATGCTGTTTTTATTAATGTAGCTTTTTAGCATAATTTGAAGTATGACAACATACTGTCACAGACAATGTACATAGAAGGGTGAGTAACCTGGTTGGGAGACTCCTAATTCTACCTATGGGAAGAAGGTACTAAAACTCACTCACTCAGGGCCATTACTATTTGAATTAAGTCTTAAGGAATACATGCTGCCCCAACTAGAGGTATAGAAAAGAGATATTCAGAATCTCGGATAAATGATGGACAAGGGTTTAATAAGACTTGAATATATAACACATGAAAGGGAACAGAAGAAATGTTAGAATGGAAGGGAAAGTACAAATGTGGAAACACTTTTATGGGAAACTAGGCAAGATATGGTAAATACCAATGAGAAGAATGAACAGAACATAAGTGCACAGGAGAGCTTAACTAACTTTTGCCTGGTGGGCTTCAGTAAAGGCCTCCCTGAGCCATAGTCTGAAGAAGGACTTTGATGTTACTCTATGAAAAAGATGTGGAAGATGCTGTTACAGACTGATGGAAGAGAATGAGTAACATATGTGGAGTATTGAGTATATGACTTCTCTGGGAAGCAAGGCATTTAGACTGTGAGAAGTTGATATGAGGTCAGGGTAGTGAATTTTGAGTTGAGAACGGATTATGCAAACCATATCGTCAACTTATTGGATTTTATTCTGTAGACAATTGGCAGAAACAGAAGAATTCAATCAAAATAACTGACATGGTATATCAAATGTACTTAAGATAGTAGAGGACAAAAGAAACATCTCTATTTTTGAGTCATAGGGTTAAAGTGTTTCTTGCCTGATTGATTGTTGTGCAGTATTTGACACTGACCTAGGGCCTTGCCTATGTTAGGCAAGCCCTCTGCAACTGAGCTCTATCCCCAGCCCTTTTTATTTCATTTTGAATCAGGGTCTTGCTGAACTGAATTGACAGGCTGGGTGCAAACTTGTGATCCTCCTGCCTCAGCCTCTGGAGTGGGTGGGCTTATAGGCTTGCACATCATATATGCCTGTGCCTAATTAAAAAACAACAGAAAGAGTGAGATATGAATGTGGAAGAGATGTGTCCTCATTCTGCTCATTCACTTTTGTGGAGCTGCACTGTTTGGAGGATTTCTGTGCCTAAATTCATTCATCTGTCAAGAGACGTGACCTCCACCCCTGAGTCATCTGACGTAGATGAAAAGTGTTTTTAACTCATGAGTTAGTTTCCTGTTTTCTCCCTTTTGGCTTTCATATTAAATTAGTGGGCCATTAAAAGGGAGGGGGAAGCTGGGAGTGATGCCTCATATCTGACGTAATTTCAGTATTATACTTAGGAGCCTGAAGCAGGAGCACCATGAGTTCAAGCCCAGTTTACACTGTAAAACAAGACCTTATCTCAACCTTTTCTCTAAATGAGAGAAAAAACAAAGGAAGGAAGGAAGGCTGGATACAAGGAAGGAAGGAGAGAAGGGGAAAAAGAGGGGAGCTGATGGGCCTAACTAGATGGACTGGTGTTTAATTTTTTTTTTTTTAATTTTAGTTTTTTTGAGACAGGGTCTTTATAGTTGGTCCAGGCTGGCCCTGAACTCAGACTTGAGCTCAGCAATCCTCCTGCCTCTGCCTCCCTAAGTGCTAGGATTATATGCATGAGCCACCACATCCAGCATTGTGGTATGTGGTACTGATTGCTGATAGGCATGAGTCACCACGCCCAACATTGTTGTATGTGGCTACCAGCAATTGAACCCAGGCCCTTGTTCTTGCAAGGCAGTTGCTGGAACCACTGAGCTAAATCCCCGGCCTGTGGTGTTTGATTCTTATTGGTCTTGGAAGATTCCACAAAGTGGCAGAGGCTTCCATTCACAGAGAAACATCATGAATGATTAAGGTTTTAAGAGCATGTTCAAATTCTTGATTTCAGCTAGTCCCTATCTGGTACACTGCTGTAAGTCATAAACTTCAACAGAAAAAGCTGCCAAGGAAAATTTTAAATAGGCAAAACTTAAAGCATCAAATGACCAAGAGGAAGTAGGAGCCAGACATGGTAAGGCACACCCTAGCTACTCAGGAGGCTGAGACAGGAATATTGAAAGTTTGAGAACAGTCTGGGTGACTTAGAGTGATTCAAAATTATAAAAGGAGGGCCGGGGACTTAGCTCAGTGGTTCCGGCGCCTGTCTTGCAAGCGCAAGGACCCGGGTTCGATTCCCCGGTAACCACATAACAATACTGGGTGTGGAGACCCACACCCAGCAGCAACCAGTACCACATACCACAGTGCTGGGCGTGGTGGCTCACGCCTGTAATCCCAGCACTCAGGAGGCAGAGGCAGGAGGATTGTGATGTGAGTTTGAGGCTGAGCTCAGGGCCAGCCTGAACC
>PVIR01019981.1:0-31212 GCA_004026965.1 Petromus typicus
CAGGGCCTCTGTCCTCCCTGCTGGCTCCTTCTCATCTTTCCGTGGAAAGCTGGGCTGGGCCGACTCAGAAGCTGGTGTGGTGCCCGCCACCCGCAGAGCCTGAGCCGGCCTGGGACGATGGCCCTGCGCTGATCCTAGACTTCCTGCTTTAACACAGGCGCTGGCGGTGTCCTTGAGCTGCCACATCCGCCTCTAGGGGATGAGTTTACAGCAAGGATGGGCCCCTTCTCCTTCTCTCTCGGACCCTCTGGTGTGTCTCCCACGCAGTCCTTGGCGTCCTGCTCTGGCACTGTCCCTGGTCCTCCCAGCAGTCAAGGCCGGAATTCCCAAGGCAGACATATTGGACTTGAGGCCAAACGGTGACAGATCTGAAGTTTACTGAGTGGTCGCCTTGGGCCAGGTGGCTCGTTCAGTATGTGACACAGTTACTTTCGGTGCACGCAGGTCTTGGCGAGGGCTCAGCCTCCTTCTGCTCAAGGCAGGAGCCTGGTGGGAGAGGCCGGAGGAAGGAGTACCGTGTGGGGTGCAGGCCAGCTCTGGCTCAGAGGGCAGAAAGCGCCTGTTCCCTCGGGCTCTGGCACCCTCCGCCCCCAGCACCCACGGTGGTGGCCGTGGCTCGGACTGGCCCACTCCCCGCCGCCTCCCTCCCCAGCGCTCCACTCTCTGCCCAGATTGCTTGGACCGGCCGTTGGAGAGGAGCCACACCGACCTCAGTCCTCCTTTTTAGCTGCAGGGGACGCTGGGCTCAGAGGCAGGGCCGCCTCCTCGCACAACCTGGGTGCCTCCTTTCGTCGTTTCCCGTGTGAACGTGACTTCCCGGAGCTGTGTGAGGTGGCCCGTCAGAGTGGGGAGCTGGGAGAGCCTGGACTTGAGCCCAGAGCCAGGGGATTTCTCAGCAGTCAGGGCAGTTGAGGTGCTTCGGGGTTTGTGGAGAGCCAGTCTCAGGGGTGCACAGGGAGGATGAAAGGCGCCCTGCAGGTGCCTCAGCTCCCTCCCCTGCCTCCCCAGCAGCAGAGAGGAAATTGGGGGCCCCTCCCTGAGCCTGGTCCAGCCCAATGTCCAGCCTTCACCATGCCACCCCAGGCAGAGGGCACAGCAGCTCGCTTCTGTCCTCGCCACGCTGCCCGAGGGTGGAGGAGCATGGACGTGTTCCCTGCTCTCCCGGCTTTTGCAGCCCCTTCCAGTTCCTGTCCCGCCACAGCTGTGGTGCCCCGTCCCCAGCTCACCTGCCAGTCTTGCCAGCTTCCTGCCAGAGCCTCCCTGGTGACCTCGGTCCCCCCCTCCAACTCTTGCTCTTGGCTGCTAAGCCTGGACCCGTCCTGTGAGGCTGGCTCAGTTATCTCTGCTCTGCGAAGCCATTTTTGTGTGTGGGACTGAGGATCGAACTCAGGCCCTTATGCTTCCAAGGTAGGCGTGGTACCACTGGAACTAAATCCGCAGCCCCCAAAAGTCTTAATTTAGAATTGGAATGGTCTGTCTGCTGTCCACCTGTCCGTCCGTCTGTCCTCCCTCCTCATTTGTCGGCCCACCCTCTGTCCCTCCCGCCTAGCCGCCAGTCCTGCATTTACCCTCAGTTAGCACTTCAGCCAGGAATGCGGCCAGCGTAGCCAGAGAGAGCAGAGAGGTTAACTTCGCTGTGGTGAGTGAGGGGCCCGTGTGCCCTCGATCGCACTGTGTTGGAAATTAGAGGGACAGCTGTTGGTGACGGACAGTATCCGGCGTGTTCTTGAACCTAGCTTAGTATTCACACACCTTCCTTGGGGGTCTTTTCTGATTGGGCTACATTTAAAGTTTCCTGCAGTAAAAGATACAGTGCATTCGGTGCCCTCAAAGTCCCCCGTTTGTTTCGTCACCCTGGTGGGTCCTTCTCAACACTGTCAGAAGCAGGTCTGCTCGAGTGACCGGGAGAGAGAAGCATTCTGAACTGACTCAGGGTGCCAGGGCAGGTGGGCACCGCCACGGAAGGCACCCACAGAGAGGGCTGCAGAGCTGCTTCAGAGAGTGGCAGGAGCGATGGAGCCGTGTGTCCAAAGCAAGGGGAGTAATAGCAGAGTGTCTCTCACTTGAGTATGTTTGTCCTATTTAAACACACCCTATATTTTTTGATCACACCTTGTAAAAAGGGAAAAAAATCATTACTGTTTCCAAAGGCAGTTTGGAGGATTAAACAAACTCCACTGAATACAATAATGGAATGATTTAGAGCTTCTGGAGTCATTTAGATGTTGGTTTAAATTACAGCTCTGTCCGGGCGTGGTGGTGCACCTGTATATTCCTACAACTCAGGAGGCTGAGGCAGGAGAATTGCTGTGAGTTCAAGGCCAGCCTGAACTAGTGAGATCCTTTCTCATTAAAAAAAAAAAACATACAACGAAAACAAAAGCAGCTCTGTCACTAGCTAGCTCTGTGACCTAGAGAAAGTCACTTGACTTCCCTGTGGCTTCAGACAGTAACAGCAGATCTTGAAAAGGGTGTTGCGGAGGTGAAAGGGGCTGCGCAGGCGCAGCGCTCACCGCTGCGGAGGTGGGAGAGGAGTTTCCTGAGCCTCTTCTCTCCGGTCCTCATCTCCCCCTCGCTCCCTCATAGTCCTGCGCTTGCCCTGTTAATTTGTCTTCTTTGAAACTTCCTTTGCACTGTCTTTTGAGTGGAAAATCCATGCGGGAGGGACAAGGGCGTGTAGGAGAAGCCGCTTGCCGTCCCCGATCAGTCCCGGGAGCTCTTTGTGTTGCTGGCTCCCGACTTTGAGGGGTGGTGTGCAGGATTGTGCAAACTCATTTACCTGGTCCCTCCCTTGACACACTGGGTGCTGTCCGTGTGGTATTGCTGCACATTGTATCCACCTCGCAGTCCTGTGGCACAGAGACTGTTGCGTCACACATACAAAAAGCTTTCCCGCTCTTTCTCGTAAAAGCCGATGGGTGCTGCATGCCGCTCTCTGCCAGCTTGCTCCCTGGCACTGTGGGCTGGACAGGAGCTCAGGGCGCAGGGAAGGGCCCCAGGCCCACACAGCCCTCACCCCACGGCCATCAAAGGCCTCGCTTTGTCAAGGCCCCTGTAATTTGCTCTCGTTAACCCCACTTTGTTCTGGGCTGCAGAAGCCCCAGGCGGCCACTGCAGGCCTGGTCCTGCCTCTGTGGCCCTGTCCTTCTCAAAGTTTCAGAAACTCCGGGGGTGCCACCTTCCCACGCCACCCTCTCAGCAGGGGCCTGTTCAGGGCGGAAGTTGGGAGTCTGTTAGTCAGAGGTGTTTTCTTTTACAAGCAAAGCAGGACCAGGGCTCTGTCTACTTTATTTTCCATCTTCAAGCATCACCATTTTTTCTTCTGCTTATTATTGCAAAGCATCTCATCGCCTAGGAAATGGTCATCTGCTTTTTGCCTATTTCCTTTTGATGAATACAAAGACTTGGTTTTCCTCCTTTCTGTTTTCACTCAGTGAACATCTGAATATTGTTAGAGGCCCTGCTGCATCTCCGTCCCGGCAGCTGCAAACAGAAGTGACCTCAAGGGTTCGACTCGGGCAGAAAGTGGCGTCGCATCAGTCAGTGCGTGGAGGATCTATGGGGCTTCCCCCAGGTCTGTGGGAGGGGAATGAGCCCACATATCACAGCCTGGGGTGTCCTGTGGGCTGGTCGGCACATGGGGTACACCTGAGGAGGAGGCGGGGTGTCCATCCCAGGTGTGGACAGGTGATGCATGTCCAGGGGGCAGGGAGGGGAAGCCATCCTGAGCTACCACAGCAGGGACAAGCTGGACCTGCTGAGGGACTCCGGTCCGTCCCAAGAAGAACGGCAGAGTCTCCTCAGGTGTTGCACACGTGGGTGGAAGCGTCCTCACTCGCCCGCTCGGGCTCTGGCCCGGAGAGAAGCATGGCTTCCGGAGTAACCACAGCACTGACTGAGCCGGGCTGATGGTTGCCTTTACTCAGATAAAGTCATTTCATTTCCCCAAGACAGTTGTCATGATCCAAGTCTTTAGGCAAAAACATCTAGATGCCAAGGGCTCCAGTGTCATACTCAAAGTTCCCAGTGGGTCCGCTCCTACCAGGTCCCCACGCATGTGTCAAGAGAGGCTGGACAGTGACACTAAGGTCCTGGCCCCTGCTCCGGGTCCCTGGTGCCTGCTCCGTGGGGTCAAGAGTACATGGGCTTGTCCTTCCACAGCCAGAGGCCGCGGAAATCTGGGAACAGGTTGGTAAACAGGTCATACAGTGCCACTCTTTTCGCTAATTTTTTAATTGAAGCTATTTTTCATAAAATTTCTTTTTGTGAACATGGGCTGGGCTTATTGTTATTTTACAAATCAACTCCTACGTAAGTATTTAGAGTGCTCTTCTCACTAATTTCTAATAAGCTCCCAGGGTAAAGGGCTCTGAGCCCAGCAGCTTCAGCGGAGTGGCTCCTCAGCCCCTGGCACACTGGGCATCGCTCCAGACGAGGCTGGTCTGGGTGTGGCTGGTGCAGTTTGCCAGTGTCATTAGCTGGGAAGTCCCAGGGTCCTGGACGTGCTGCCAGCCGTGGCTCATATGAGAAGCGGGTTACCGTCACTGTCTGGGATTCAGGACATATATCCCCGGGCTTTCCACGGGGCCTTCAGTTTTATTTTAATTAATTTTTCATCTTTATTTATTTCTTTATTTTTACTTTTTTGAGACAGGGTCTCACTTTGTAGTTCAGGCTGGCCCTGAACTCACTATGTAGCCCAGGCCAGTGTTTAACTCACGGCAATCCTCCTGCCTCTGCCTCCCAAGTGCTGAGATCACAGGCGTGAGCTGCCACACCTGGCTGCATTTTTTATTTTGAGGCAGGGTCTCACTTTGTAGTTCAGGCTGGCCCTGAGCTCAGCCTCCAATTCACATCACAGCAATCCTCCTGCCTCTGCCTCCCGAGTGCTGGGATTACAGGCATGAGCCACCACGCCCGGCACTGTGGTATGTGGTACTGGTTGCTGCTGGGTTTGAGTCTCCAAGCCCAGTATTGTACGTGGTTACAGGGGATTGAACTGGGGCCTTGTGCTTGCAAGACAGGTGCAGGAACCACTGAGCTAACTCCCTGGCCCTGCATCTTTATTTTAAAAATACTTTATTAGTACATGTTTGCAGTACGTGATGATTACCTTTAGTGTAAGGGGTTGGTCCACATATGCAGCATCTTCATTCTTTTTGTGTCCCCTTCCCCTCCCCTTCTTTCCTGCTCCCTCCATCTCTTCATTGGGACTTAACTTTGAAATCTTTCTTTGTTTCTCGTTCTTTAACTTCCTTCGAGTGACAGACCTTGTCCTCTCCCTTCCCCCGCCCTCTTCTCTGCGGTTCTGGGGTTTAATCCTGGGCTCCCACTGAGCTGCTCCCTCGGCCCAGTTTTTCTTTCTTGATCAGCACTTGGGTGCCAAGTTGCCCTGTGTCTTTCACTTGATGTGGTGACAACTAGACGCTGGAAGATGAAAGCGACAGCGACAGTAGTGTCAGCAATTCCGTAAGCATCCACGGCTCGGACGCCAAGGCCACACCTTTGCCGATTGGGACAGAATTCTGTGAAAGCTTTTAGAGACTCGTCCCCAGTGTCCCTTGAAAGGAAATCTGGTCTTCCAGATGGCACCCCTGGCGCGATCTTTGCTATTCACTCTCAGGCTGTTGTCTTTATCTGGAACTCTGTGAAGGTCTTCTGAAGGGCGTGGATTTCAGAAGGATATCATCCCAGAAATATTAAGTTACAGGCGGACACAGGCCTTATTCTACCACACAGTGTGTGTGTGTACAGCTCTCTTTGAAAGACAGAACCACGCTTTCCTGCCCCACTGGCTAAATGGCTGAGTCCTCGGCGGTGGCACTACAGGTCATCCTCTCGGTAACTTACCACACTCAGTAACTTAGCTTTGCACTTTTTTTTCCCCGAGGATCAAACTCAAGCCCTTGTGCTTCCAAAGTAGCTGCGGTACCTCTTGAGCTAAATCCCTGGCACTAGCTTTGGACTTTCTATTCATCCAGAGGAACAGGCCTCTGCTCCAACCTGAAAGGGTTGTGCCGACCGCAGGTTCCTGCTCCTGGCCCGGGCACACCTGCCTGACCCTGGCAGGACTGGGCGGTGTTCTTGAGCTGCAGGCTTCAGCTGTGGGAAGGAAAAAGCAATCTGCCCTGCTCTGTTTACAGCATTGTTCTGAAGATCACATGAGGTGAAATACTTTGAAACACAGAATGCGCTTGTCTCCTTCCTGAGGCCGTTAACAGGTTATTCTCTCTGCCTGGAACCTGTCCCCACCCTGCCCGCCCCTGTGCGGCTCCAAACAGTCCTGAAACATCCCTTGCTTGTTCTGCTGCAGCTACATTGGCCTGAGCCCAAAGGGTCCCCCTCCGGCCCCCTGCCAGGTCACACCCTTTGCCAGGTGTCTGAGTGGCCGGTCGCCTGGTGACCTCTTCCAGCCTCTGCCTTCTCAGACCCCCTCTGGGACCAACATCCAGCTGCAGCAGCTCTGCCTTCCCCTCCCCCTCTGGCTTCTCCAGCATTACCGCTGTCCCTCTGTGGCTGCTGGCCAACCTGTTGGCGATCTGACCCTAAAATGTCAGTTCCATGGGAGGAGCTATAGTCTCTGCAACAGAGTTCTCCACCACGTGAGGAAAGATTTGTTTGTTGTTTTGGTTTTGAGACAGGGTCTCCATTTGTAGTTCAGGCTGGTCCTGCACTCAGCCTTGAACTCAGCAAACCTCCTGCCTCTGCCTCCCCCAAGTGCTGGGATTACAGGTATGAGTCTCCACACCTGGCACTGTGGATTGAACCTGGGACCTTGCGCTTGCAAGACAGGAGCTGGAAACACTGAGCTAAGTCCGTGGCCCTGAAGAAAGATTTTTAAAGAAAGGAGGAAACAAACCCAGCAGGCCACAGTGTCAGAGTATGCAACAGGGTGGGCTGGGCAGAGATTTCGGGGGGGGGGGGCCAGCAGAGCCAGGTGACCCACCCTGCCCCACCTCCCGGCTCAGACGCATTAGAGCGAAGCTGCATTGTAATTACGGGCACTGGGACTATTTACTCCTCATTATGCACCCTCTTTGCTCACTTAATTGGCCCAAAGCCTGTGGCATGAAGAGCTAACTGTGCAGCAGTTTGGCACGTGGAGAGCCATGGTAGGGCCTGTGCCCGCGCTCGCGGGTTGGGCTCGGGGTTGGTTCTCATTGGTGATGGCCCAGGCGGGCGCAGCTGCTGCCCGCAGAGACTTTGATGTCTTGGCATGCAAGCCCTGTGGGCCTTGCTCAACCTCGGACGGTCATGCCGGCTCCTCCCATGCGCCTAGCGGCTCTCCAGGGCCAGGGCTGTCTGAGTGTCCTTTTGAAAGCAGAGCAGTTCTGCCAGAAGAATAGAGTCAGCCCTGCCTGGCCAGCTCGCCTTCTGCCTTCTGCTTGTGCCCTAGTCTCTACCTGCCTCCTACCCATGAAGGTGCTGCCTCCGGCCCTTGGCAACCTCCCCATCTTTACATGGCTTCTTTACCTACCTACATCTGTTTCCATGATAAACAGAGGGGTTGTTTCACTTTGGGAAGCTGGTCCCTCTTTGGATCTCCATTTACCCATCTGATAAATGGTAGATTTATCTAAGCTCTACATTTTTTTTTTCCAAATGAACATTTCCTTTCTGACTATTGTGCTAGATATTTCTGAGGATACTGACATTTTGGGGACCCTACTGAGCCCTGGTCTCTGGGTGCTGGGTAGACAGGAGTAAAGAAACCAGATGAAACTCCGCAATGGGACAGAGTGGACAAAGGCTAAGGCCCACAAGAATAAGACAACTTGTGTGTCCAGACAACCCTAGGTGGAAGCCGGGTGGTGCTGGGAGTGAGTGGCCGGGCTGCAGGGAGGCAGCTCCAGAGGGCTCCGAGGAGGAAGTGACTTGTGCTGAGGCCTGAGTAGCCGGGAGCTGGGAACCAGTGACTCAGAAGGAGCAGCTCTAGCAGAGGCCCAGGGGAAGGGACGGAGCGTCGCTGTCACCTGAGAAGGCTGTGGAGGGCTGTGCATGAGGACAGGGGCTGGGCTGACCCCAGGCACTGGGTGCAGAGCCGGTAGACAGTGTCTCCTTTGCAGACCGCACGATCCCCTGAGGGCTTTGCAGGAGAGGGACTTGGATCTCAGAGCATGTCACCTGGAACAGCTCCTGGCTGGCTGGGAGGGCAGACTGAGCACAGGTCTGCAGCAGGGCTGCTTGTTCTTGAGGGGACTCGGGGGAGGCGAGTACCAAGAGCCACATCTGGGTGTTGCTCCGTGAGCCCCGTGGGTGCTGGCGCCAGGCTGTAGGTGCACCAGACACAGCATTCGGATGGCCTCTGTATCTCCCACCTGTCGATGTCCACAAGGGTGAGAGCACATTGCCTTGTCCCTTTCCTCTGCTCAGCATGGTGCCAGGTGCGGCGTGGCATCCCTGAGGGTCACTGCTCATTCCCAGAGTGTTTCCCTCAGGGACCTCTCATGAGGGCCACAGGCCACAGTCCCACAGTGACTGACGTTCTATGGTGTCCCCACTGCCAGGTCACAGTCACCCCACAGCCTCCTCCCAGATTTCAGACCCTCCCGGCCTCCTGGAGCCCAGGATCCCACTTGTGATGCTGTTTCCCAGGCTGAAGCTGACACACACTGCCTAAAATTCACCCGGAGTTCTGTCCACCGCCCTCTGGTGGTCACACCCTCAGCCACAGAGCCCTGTGGGGACCTGTCTGTCTGCACTGAGGGTAGAATGTCAGCTGCATGTGGCAAATGAGAGGGGAGGGGGCTGGACCATGCAGCTTCTCTTGGCTGAGGGACTCCCCATCTTGTCTATGACTAGGGTCCACGAAGGAAAAAGACTCCTTGGCTGGAAGGTCCCCCCAGGGACACCCCCCAGAGCACAACGGTACTGCCCAAAGATTTTCTCAGGGCAAGGACTCCAGTCTTGCCCTCTTGGCCCAGCGGGGCTGACTATGCAAGCTTCACACTGTTATCGGGCTTATAAGAAAGCCCTGCCGCAGGGCACTGGGGCTTGGTATTAAAATTTTAATAGCCCTGGTGGGTTTGATCCCACACTACTGAGAGCATTAGTCACTACAGGTTCAAGTGAGGAATTTATGGACAGGCCTCAACAATCTGTTTCTAATGCAGGGATGGGAATTTTCATTTAAGAATCCCACAAGACACTGTCGTGGAGAGGAAGGAGCACTAGATGAGAGTCGTGGTCCCGGGATTCAACACGTTTATTCCTCTGTGCTGCAATGAGCTAACCCAGGTTCCTGCCCGCAAGGCCCCCACCGTGTGATCTTAGGGAACTTCTCTCTCATCTCTGGATTTCAGCGTCCTAAATGGCAAAAGGACACAGTGGGTCTCTTGTGCAGCTCTGACCTTCTGAGCCTGGGTCTGTGAGGACACATCCGGCTGCTGCCTGGGAGATTTCCTGTACGGAGAGGGAGAGTTGGCTATGGAGGCAGAGCAGTTCCTGGAAGGCCAGACTGGTCTGGGTGGGTTTGCCAGGCCCTGCTGCAGCCTGCTGGTGGGGAATGTGGGGAAGGGGTTAAAGCTACTGAACCAGGAAGAAGCTTTGGCCCAGCCCTTCCCTTTTCAAGTCCTGTCCCGCCTTTGTTCTCAGGGATTTGCTTAGCTGGCTGGGGTTGGGCAGGCCTGCACCCTGGGCCTGAGCCAGCCTCGGAGGAGCAGAGGGAACTGAGCTGCAGCAACTTGCCCCGCTCTTCCCCCAGGCAAGAAACCTGAAGCTGCTGCAAAGGGTGGAGAAACCTTGGAACCTGAGACCGCAGTCCAGCTGGAGCGAGACAGGCCCTTGGAGATCACCGTCCAGGGCACTCCTCTCACAGACAGGGAAACCGAGGCTCTGGGGAGGAAACATTGCTCAGGTTCACCCAGAAGGTTGGGACAAACTCCAGCACAGTTTCCCAATTTCCATGTCAAATCTCTTTTCCTTGGCTGGTCTTTGGAGTTCGGGGACAATCCTCTGGGCTGAAACTGTCATGAAGTGATAAAGTGGAGCCGAGAGGGCATGGCTCCGGTGTCAGTGAGGCAGGCAGGAGGGCAGGCTCCTCTGGCTGCCATCCTGACACTCCCTGCCTTGACCAGGAACTGGGGGCCCAGATGACACCCTCCCCAGATCCCCCAGTTGTAGCAGGCAGGTCTAGTCTCACCAAGAACCCAGCTCTGATGGAAACGTTCAGGTCAGGGCTCAGTTTTCACACAGGTCTGGCCTTAAGCCCCAGGTCCTCTCATTAACTGTGTAACCCTGGGCAAGTTGTTTAACTTATCTGAACCTGGGCTTCCTGTGTGTAAAATGGTAGTGTTCATCGTGTCTTTTCCATGGTGGTGCTGAGAGATGAATGAGATCATGCAGGGTAGAGAAGCCAGGGGGTGCTGGAGAAATGACAGTGTTTTCTGGCCGTCGCTCTTCTGGATTGGGTGTGTCCTTATCTTTGGCTTTCTGACCTGGTTAGCTCAGCCCTCCTCAGCCTTCTCCTGACTCTTCAGTAGAAGGACCTATCTTGGACTATTCTTGAGGAGGTAAAGCTCTCAAGAAACTGCAGAGGTAAAGCTTCTTTATACAGGGAAAGTGGGACCAGTAGTTTCTTGGAGTTCTCTGTCGATTGTGGCCCCTTGCTTCAAGGCTCCTGGACAGTCCTTGGGTTGACCAGTTCTCGGGTCAGGTGTAACAGAGGGAAACGCCAGGAACTCAGAGGTGTAGGTCTCACCCTAAACGCTTGTGAGTTGAGTGACTCTGATTATATCATTTACTTATCTCTGACCATTTTTCTCACTGCAAAAATGGGGCCAGATTCCTTATGTTTCTCCAATCACATATGTGAGTGGAATAAAGTACCTTGAAAACTGTAAGGTTTTATATTCTGTTTTCCTCAGGTTCTGTTCTGATATTGAAGGATCCAGGCCACTCTAGCCTTGAGGTTCAACCGCTGGCTTAGGGGCCGCTGACCCAGCCTGTGCTCCAGAATTGGGTATGAGACATGCTGGTTCTGCCAATCAAGCCCTGAATTCCCTGTTGTCATTGTGATTGGCTCAGAGATGGGCCTGGACCCAATCACATCCAATCAGTGTTTGTCCTGGGACTTTTTCTTCAATTGAAAGGAAGAAATGGCTCTCTTCTGCTGGATAGGAGCCTGGGGGAATGTGAGCTTACAGTTCCCAGGGACCATCAGGAAAACCTACCTGGTAATTTCAGGAAACACAAAGAAAAAGCCAAAAGACGCAGGAGGCTGGTCTTCTGACACTGTTGTTTGACCATTTGGCCTCTTACTTAGACTTAGTCTCATTCTTGGACTCTTCAAGGAGATGAATTAATTTTACTTTTTAAAAATTGTTTTCTTTCCTTCTTTCTATTTCTTCATCTATCCATTTTTGTATTTATACTTAAGACTGTCTTACTTGAATTTCTGTAACTTGTAATCAAAATTTCTAAATTAAGGCCAAAAAATAAATAGTGATTGGATGTGTTGGTCAGCTTTAGTTGCTGTTAAAAATTCTTGATAAATGGCTCCTGAGGAAGAAAGGCTTATTCTGTTTCACAGGTTTAGAGTTTCAGCCCATGGTCAGGTGACCCTTGCCTTTGGTCATGTGGTAAAGTAGGCATCTCAGTGGGAGGGTGAGATAGAGCAAAGCTGCTTACCTCATGGAGGATGAGAAGCCAAGCAAAGAAGGGCCAGGGTGACCCAGCCCTCTGTGACGTAACTTGCCCACTGGGCCTATCTCCAACGTGTCCACCAACTCCAAATAGTGCCATGGGCTGGAGACCAAGCCTTCAACACAGAGGACTCCTGGGAGGCACTAAGATCCAAATATAAAACTGCATTTAGACAACGTTAGCTGCTGACCCGACGTCCGTTTCCCCCTCCCAGAAACAGCAGAGCCCTGGCTGGGGAATGGACGCAGGAAAAGAGTTCCAAGACTCAGGAGAGATTCGATGGAGGCCCAAGCCAATCACCACACCCCATTTCTTATTTTTCATGATCTCTCACACGTGGCGATGGTCATCTGACCTAGTTCCAGACTGTGAAACATTAAGGGGAATCTACTGGGAAAGGAAATAGAAGGTGCTTCTAGGAAGGTAGACAGAGCCAGTGGCAGCTATCTTCCTCCTCCTGTATTTGAAGTGAATGTGATATTGGAGCTTCAGTGGCCATATTGTGTGACCACAAGGCAGCAGCCAAATTCACTATAGTGATACCAGTCCTGACGTCACTGAGCTCCTGAAAAAATGTCAACGGTGTCTTCCTGTAATATACTTTTCAAATCTTTCTTTGTTTAAGTCACGGTTAGTGGGATTTCTGTTATTTGAAGCTCAAAGTATTCTTTGGAGATGAATCATGTCAGCTGTACGGAATGTAGGTCTCTATCTAACACCACCACTGACCCCAATGTCAGACAGGACTAATACTAGAGAACAAGGTAAATAACATTTGTTGAGTAACTACTATTGACAGCCAGTTTGATAAGAGCTTGCCATGTATAGATCCTTTGGTTAGTTGTAATAATCTTATAAGGCAGATATCACTTGTCCCGTTTTATGGATCAGAAAGCCTCAGGGTCACTAGCTAGTAAGCTACAAGCCGAAGCCTTCTGAGTACCAGTGGTCCTCTAGGACCTTCCCTCCTGGGACAGCACCTTTCTCAGAGAGAATCAACTCATTTAATCCGCAGTGCAGACCTGAAGGTGTCTTGACAGTTACTGTTGTCAGGAGGAGACAAGGGCTCCTACAATCAGAGACAGCCAACGTCACCAGTGAGAAGAGAAAACACACAGAGAAGACTGGGTTTTCAGTGAGGGACGAGTAGCCCAGTGTCTCGTCACAACCTTAGTTCGGCTTCTGTTGCTTTAATAAGCTACCTGATCCCAGGTCACTTATAAAGAATTAAAGTTTATTTATACTCAGGGCCGGGCAGGTCAAGCGCCTGGTGCCAGCACCTAGGGAGGAGCTTCTTGCTGCATAACAAGATGGCAGAGGGCATCCTATGGCAAGGAGGTGCCCGCATGCCAAGGCAAGACTCTTCCTCCTCTTACACAGCCGCTAATGCCGTTGTGGGAACTCTGCCCCACTATGTAATCTTGTCTGGCTCTAATGGACTTAGGGGTGATGTTTCCAACACAGAAACCTGAAAAGTGTATTTGACCTGCAACAACATCTATGTAAATGGGGTACCGTGATACTTTAATACGAGTGTGTAACATGTAGTGATCGGATCATGGTAGCTGTCATTTCCTCTGTACTGGGAATATTCAGAGTCCTCTCTAGTGGATACTTGTCGATGGATGATTCACTGCAGCACGTGACCTTCGGGGGGACCCGCTCCAATGATGGCAGCAACACGACTGCATCGAATTGGGTTCAATCAGTACTTCTGGCCTTGACTCATCCAGCACCAGCGAAATCTCTCTTGGCTCTTGTTTGAGACCGCAGGGAGAACCTCAGCCACACAGGGGCCCTGAGATGGTTAAGAAAAGCTGGGCACCATCATGGGTGACGCCTCCTTCTCCCCCCGCCCCGCCCCGCCTGCTGGATGTTTCCAAAAGGCTGAGATGTTAGGCGACTGTGGTTTTCATCACCATTTCCCTAAGACGTTTTCTTCCCAGGCCTATAAATGTCAACTCACCGGGCTTTAGCAAAGGTGATGCTAATTGTGATGCCTCGAGGTGCTCACTGTGGCTGAGACACTGACAGAGAGAGAGCCAAGCGCTGAGACCTGCTGGGGCCTCTGCCTTGGCCAAGCTGGGATCAGAAGTTGTTCAGAGGTCTGAGGAGGACAGTGACATTGACCTGATGTCTCGGTGGCGAGGGGTCAGTGAGCAAGGGACCCAGAGGTCAGGGGTATCCTGCCATGGCTGCATGTGCTCCATGATGTCCAGAAGTCCAGTCTGCCCTCTTAAACAGCCGGGAAAAGAGCCGTGGAGGGGAAGACTTCCAGGTTACACAGCAGTGCTCTGGAGAGCTCAGCACCCCGAGTTTCTCACCTTCTGACCCGGGGGAGGAGCACCCCGAGGGTGGGAAAGATCAATCAAGACTTGTGTCCTGGAGGGCTCCACCTCACTGAAGGTCTTCTCCCAGCCTGGGCCTCCTCTCAGCCCTGGGAGCTGGTCTTGGTGGCGTGACTGTGAGACATTCACTTAACAACTGGGTCTGCAATGTCTGCTCTGTCCCCGCTGTGGTGAGCAGTGTCCGCCCGCGGGGCTCAAGGGCTCTGGGGTTACTTGGCAGGGGCCAAACTCGAGGTCCCCTCGCCTGCTGCTGTGACGCATACGCCACCCTAGGGCCAGGGACAGACGTGCAGACCCCGAACGAGTGACCTGTACCTCACACCTGGGACTCAGACACTGTGCACACACAAAGGCACAGACACATTATCAGTGTGTCCACATGAGACACAGGTGCATATCACACCCCCCCAGGAGTGTACGTACACATGTGTGCATACACACGTGTGTACACACAAGCAAACAGCCTTCTCACACTCCCCCCAGACAGCTGCTCAGCGTCACTGTTAATGGTATCTACATATTCTGGGGAATATCAACTTCCTTCTGCTGCCTGGACCCAGACCGGGCTCTCCCCATGCCCTGCCACACCTCACCTGTGCAGAGGTGGGGGCCCAGGACCAGAGCCCCTCTGGCTGCTTCGCTCTTCGAGCTGCGCAGCACCTTCCTTGGACAGCTCAGCAGCCTCACAGGGCCCAGTGCCTGGTGCTGACTCATGTGGCTCCGCGGGGCACAGAGGCCTGTGGTTTTCGAGTCAGGACATGGCCCAGGCTGGGGATGGGGTGATGGTGGAAGGAGGAAGTCACTCTGGGTAAGGGGAGGTCTGGCGGGAGGGAGGAAGAGCTGGGTGTGGGTTAGCTCTGCGCAGCGGCTCAGGGAATGGAGTTAACCCTGCAGTGTGGGGACAGCGCTAGTACCAGGGCTGTCTGCACTGGCACCCCTGGGCCTACCCTGCTCCTCCTCCTGCACTGCCCTGTGGGGTGAGGAGCCCATAGTACCAGGGTGTGGCTCCTGCAGGCCTCTGACCCACATCTCTGGATCACATTCGGGGACCCTACTGGATCAGTGCCCCAGGCTCTGGCAGGCCTTTCCTCCCGGTGGGCTGTACCCCCCTCTACCCCCCTGAGGGGTCCCCGAGGAGAGACCTTGTGTGTGAGGAGGCGTGAGGTGTGTGGATGGGGCTTGGGAAGGTGAGACAGGAGAGCGAATTCCTGGGCAAAGAGGGTCGGAAGACAAGGCAGGTGGACCGAAGCGAGGTCCTGAGATGGTCTCACGTTGCTCCTGAGATGTCTGGGGTGGGCCCTCCTGAAGTCGGTCCTGGGGCAGGGATGGGGGCCTCAGGAAGGAGTGCGGCAGTCTCGATTTCTGCTCTGTGTACAAGCATGAGGCTGCATGTCACAGAACCGGGTAGAACATGGCAAGTCCCACTAGGTAGGCATGGACGCACCGGGGTTGGCTCCCCGGATTTCCCAACTCCGGGACTTTCTGGCTGTGTGACCTCAGACGCGATCACCCTGGTGAACTTCAGGTTTGTCTGACTCATGAGACCAGTCACCACCTCTTCCTCTGTGGCACAGCGAAGCCTTAGCACTGTGGTTGGGACCCGGAAGGGGTCAGGCTGGCACCTGACGGGTCGCTTGGCTTCGTCTCCTGCTTTCTCCGAGTCTCCACCTCTCTCAGCGAAGGGGTCATGCCACTCGATTCAGTAATCTCTGGCATTTCTCCCGGCTAGGACTGGATCTCAGGGAGACGCATCTCAGAACCCAGGAAGCTGCTGGGGCAGAGCATTGCAAGCCCTGGAGTGTCCATTCTCCCAGTGCCCAGCCTGGCAGCACAGGCCCAGCCTGGCCGCACAGGTGTCGAGTCTGCAGATCCTCATGAAAAAGTTTGGAGAGGAGCTGAGTTCAGAGGACCACACGCTCCCTACCACACCCTCTGCACAGGCTGGTGGTCTCTCTGGGGGGTCCTTGTCTTCTCCCTACCAGTTAGCTGCCCTTATGTTGCAGGGTTTCTGTCTCTGCAGGCAAAGGTGCACCTAAACCGACCTACACCCCCAGCGCTTTTCATTTCATTCTTTTTTATTAGTTCTTATTTCTGGTCCGTAATGATCACATGCACTGAGAGCAGTTGGTGTGTGCACATGACACATCTTCATTCTTTTAAAATGTTCTCTTCCCTTCCCCCTTCCATCTCTCAATCTTGTTCTCATTTGTAAAAGATCTAGTTCCCTACTTCCTTTTACCTATCTTTTATGTATACTTTGTGCTTCTCATATATAACAGCCTATATGGTATTTAAGCTTGAGCATCAGATTTATGTCAGTTAACATTATGATTTCAAGGTGCACCCCCTTTCCTACTAGAAACTCTAACTAATTATGGCAAAGGAGTTAATGCAGTGTGTGTAAATCCCACACTGTACCCATGAAGGCGATCGCGTGGTTTTGGTCTTGCTTCTGTTTATACGCTATCTTACGTTGACTGATTTCCGCATGTAGAACCATTGCCTTCCATCCCACACCCCTGGGCTGAATCCCTCTTGCTTCTGGTGGATGATCGTTTTAATGACAGGCTGCATTCTGTTTGATGTTGAGAATTTATTGCATCTATGCTTATTAGGGAGACTGGCCTGTAGTTCTCTTGTCTGGCTTGGGCATTAAGGTAATACTTGCTTCCGGGAATGACTTTGGGAATATTCCTTCCTTTCAATTTCATTAAGGAGCTTAAGCAGTACTTGTATTAGATCTTCTGTAAAGCTTTTGTTTTGTTTTGTTTTCGTAGCATTTTGCAGGAATCCATCCCGACCTGGGCTTTTTCTTAGTTGGTAGTTTCCTATTATTTCTTCAGGTTCATTGCTGATACTTCATTATTCAGGATTTCTGTATCTTCTTGGTTTGGCTTAGGTAGTTCATATATAACTAGGGACCTATCCATTTCTTCTGAATTCTCCATTTTATTAGAGTACAGATTCTCAAAGTCAGTACTAATGATCTTCTGGATTTTGGCAAAGTTCATTGTGATTTTGCCTTTTTCCTTTCTAATTGCATTGATTTTAGCCTTCGTTCCTTTATTACATTTTTGGTAAGATTCACTAGGGCTTTGTTTTATTTATTCTTTCAAAGGACTGACTCTTTGATTTATTTTTTTTGTCTCAATATCATTAATTTCTGCTCTGATGTTTATAATCTCTTTCCTTGTTCTAGATTTGAGTTCAGAGTGTTCTTGCTTTTCTAGAACCTTTGAGGGGCGTGATTAGGTGTGATTTGGGCTTGCTCTGCTTTTATAAGATGGCTTTCACAGGTATGACCTTTCCTCATAGAACTACTTTCATTGTGTCCCATTGGTTCTCTTATGTTTCACTGGCATTACCACTTGATTATATAAATTGTGCAATTTCTTCTGACTCACTGATCCTATTTTTTTTTGAGACAGGGTCTCGCTTTGTAGTTCAGACTGGTGCTGAACTCAGCCTCAAAATCAGCAATCTTTCTGCCTCTGCCTCCCGAGTCCTGGGATTAAAGGTGTGAGCCACCATGCCTGGCACTGTGGTATGTGGTTACTGGGGATCAAACCCAGGTCCTTGCACTTGGGAACCACTGAGCTACATCCTGGCCCAGCCCACTGATTCTTTAAGAGAGTATCATTTATTTTCCATGCCATTGTACAGTTTCTGTGGTTTCTTTTGGTGTTGACTCCTAGTACCACTGCACTCTGTTCAGTTTGCCTCAGTTTCCCTGTTGACTCAGTTTCCCTGGTGTTTATTTGATCTGCAGAGGGAGGGGTCCCCTCACATGCTGTCCCTACCGATCGCCGCTGGGGACTCTCCCTGCAGCCTTGGTCACTGCCGTTTCTCCCGGAGCCCCATCACTCACGCCGCTCCTCCAGAATCGAGATCCCCTCTCTCGCAAGGGACCTCTCCTTTCTGGGCCTCACCTTCCTGCCTACAAAACAGCCTGTGAGAGGCAGGAGCTGAGAGCCCGAGAGAGTCCCGGCTGTTTCCGTGGCCTTCTCCACACTGTGGCCCGTCTCAGACTTCGCCGTGACTGTTACTGACCCGGCCACTCCCTTTCTGACTCTCTTCTCGTCTTCTGTGCCCCATGCTGTTTTCGTCAGTGTCTGGATTCCAGATTGGGAGAGGTTGGACTTCGCTGGTGCTCCGCATCCCACCGCCTCTCAGTTCTCTTGTCTTTGCTTTTGAATGAGTGGTTTCTTTCCACGATCAACGATCCTGGGATCAGGAAGTCACCCTTTCTCCACTCCTGACTGTCTGTGCACCTCGCCTCCGCAGCGGTGGCCATCCGAGCTCTGCTTGGTTTGGGGGCCTTGGTCTGTGGAGTATTATTTTCCAGCCTTTGATTTTTAGTCTCTAAATTTCTTTTTAGATTAGATGCGTTTCTTGAATACGACAGATGTTAGATTTTGTTTTCTCATCCAGTCTGCTAATCTGTGTCTTTTCACAGGGGCAGTGAGGCCATCGATGCTGATCGTTACTACTGAAAGATACGGACTTGCTCCTGTCTTTGCATTCTTTTCCTGTTGTTGACTCCTTTACTTTTCCATTTTGTTTAACTACTCACCTGGCTTGAGGGATTCATTCCATCTGGATTTCTGGCTTTGCTGTCTCTGTCAAGGATATGCTTGAGTATTTTTTGGAGTGTTCCTTTGGTCTTTATGTACCTCTTAATGTGTTCTTTGTTGCTAGTGTTTTCATTTCTCCATAAAATCTGGAAGACAACTTTGCAGGGTCCTTTATTCTGTGTTGGGAGCTTTCAGGGCTTGAAACACTTTACTCCTTATGAAGCTGGGATGAAACACAGCCCTGAATAAAACTTCGCTTTGACAGGAACAGATTTCCTGACTCTGGAGCGGGCAGACAGAGCACTGCGGCCACACCCTCCCTTCTCCGCCCTGTTCTAGCCTCCCTGTTCTCCCATCTGTTCTCAAATTTTCTTTCTTTTGTTGGTTCCTGTAGCTTCTCCAGAAGCTTGTGTGTGAGCTATGGAAGCCCCTCCAGCCCCCTGGAGCCTCTGGGCTCCTCTGCTGTCTGATGACTACCGCCATGGAGAACCTCGTGGTGGAAGGACAAGAAAAGACACACAAGTTCGGTGGGAGAGGAGGCAGCGTCATTGAAACAGTGGCATTTGGACTTGGCCTGGAAGGGTGTATTTTTTGTTTTTTTTGTTTTTTTGAGACGGTCTCACTTTGTGGTTGAGGTTGGCCCTTTGCTCACTGTGTAGCCCAGGTGAGCCTGGAACTCAGCAATCGTCCTGCTTCTGCCTCCCGAGTGCTGGGATTACAAGTGTGAGCCGCCACACCCAGCACTGTGGCATGTACTGATTGCTGGTGGGTGTGAATCTCCACGCCCAGCATTGTTATATGTGGTTACTAACCTGGGTCCTTGCACTTGTAAGGGAGGTACCGGAACCACTGAGCTAAATCCCCAACCTCTGGAAGGGTGTATATTATTTGTCTAGGCTGAGCCTACTGGGGTAGAATAGAAAATAGCAAAAGAAGAAAAGCATCTCAGGTAGAGAATCATCAGTAAAACTTCAAGGGGAACCAGCCAAAGTGTCTAACCCTGCGGCTGCTTCCCCTAAGCACATTAGAGTGTGATACTTAGATTGGCAGGAGCTGGATGGGAACCTGTCCTCGTACCACTTTCAAGAAAGGAGGTCCTGGCATCACTGGCAACAGGAAAACAGACGTGTGGTCTTTCTTTGTAAAGAGCCCCTGTGCAGGCTTGCAAGGGACCTTTCCTTTCTGGGCCTTACCTTCCTGCCTGCAAAACGAACGTTTTGTGTGAACATATCTGTCTAGATCTTCCCAACTCTGAAGTCCTGTGACTTAAGCTAGAATTTCCCTTTGGCTTCTCACTCCCGTTTGGAGCCAGTCCCAGAACCCGTGACCAGATACGAGGTCTGACTTTGGGAGACAGACGAGGGCTCTGTCTGTGCCGCCAGAGCCTGTTTCTTGTGCTCGGGCTTTGCCCTGGTACTTGGTGGGGCCAGCCATCCCAAGTCCTTGCTATACCCTTATACCTTGCCAGCCTTTCATCCTCTGGGTTTATGGACCATCCCTGGAGCTTAGCCAGGGCAGAGGTGGGGCAGCAGGTCAGGGTGGGTAGGTTGACAAAGGCAGGACTGCAGAGGCTTCCAGAGCACTCTAGTCACCTTGTGATCCTCGGCTCGATGGTCCCGGCTTTGGTCTTTCTTCCCTTTGCCCACATATGTTTCCCCAGCCCATAGACTTTGGAATGAGTCAGACCCGGCGTTACGTTGTCTCCATGCCGCCTACCAGCTGTCGGCACTTGGACTACTTATTTTGCTTTTCTCAGTCTGAGCTTCTCTACCAAATCAGGGTGATAATAGCTATTGTTAATTTGGCAATTAGTTCATCAATTCATTCCTCTGTGCTAAATTAAATGAATGCAGGACCCCTTCTCTGTGCCCTTATAGCCTAGGGCCTCAGTGGTCACCAAGCCAGCTCTGACACTGCCCCGTGGCGAGGGTGACAGAAGTGTTGGCCTGCACGCATGTCCCACACGACAGCCGCCAACCCCCCATGGCTGTGAAGCACTTGCAATCTGGCAGGTGTGACTGAAGAACTTCATTTTAATGATTTAAATTTTAAAACCGGAACTGGATTCACTTTTAAGGATGTTCATGGTAACCTGCCAGTGTGAGGCTACTTTTCAACTATGAATTCTGTGAAATCTAAATACAATTCAAGTATTGCTTATGCAAATCTAGCACTTGAATCAAGACATACTTGAGGTAAAAAAAGAAAAATACACTGGATTTTAAGGACGTAGGGAGAAAAAAAGGAAATGTTTAAGTACTGATGACGTGTTGAAATGATATCATTGTGGATGTATTGAGTAAAATAAAAATATTTTCCAAAAAATGAATTTGTCATGTTTCTCTTTACTTTTTTCAAATGTGGCTCCTGACAATGTAGAGTTACACATGTGACTCACAGCATATTTTTATTGGACCAGGATATTTCTATTACACAATTATAATGTGAAGTCCCAAGATTAGGAACAGTAAATAAGATACTACAAGTGAGATGCTTCATTCAATAAATACTCCACCGTGTTAATGGGGCTAAGCACCAAACACTGGGGTACCTCAAGCCCTTGTATTTTCCTGATTTGACAAGTGGTACCTGCCTGAAGCCCGACTCCCATTGCTGAGAGTGACTCTTTCCCAGGCGTCTAGTGGGTCTTTCGAGTAAGTAGAGGCCCCTTGACTCCCCTGCAGCCTCTGAACTCTCAGGCATATCTGTTACACGTTGCGTCCAAGGAGACCCCTTGACACTCTGCTGGATTGCGTTTCTGCCCCGTCCGCCTTCTTTGTACCATTGTCTGTCCCGTTCTTCAGGCTCTTCTAAGATGCCTTTGAATTTAAAGATGAATAAAATTCTCTCTAATTCAACACTTGGTGACAATTTTTTAGAGAGAGAGAGATAGAAAAAGCGCCGCAGTTACCAATTCCTAACACCTTATTTTATGAGAAGGAAGACTTTCATGAGAACAAGTCTCACCCTGCAGTCTGGACTGGCCTTAAACTCATGGTATACACCAGGCTATCCTCAAGCTCCTGGCAACCCTCCTGCCTCAGCCTCTGAGTGCTGACTTACAAGTGTGCACTACTACACTAAGAGAAGAATCTTGAAGAATTTGACAAGCTAATTTTATAATTCATGTGACAATGCAGAAGGTCATTCACAAAATCAAAGTCTTGACAGTGTGGGAGGACACGTACTTTCTGACTTACTACCGAGCTTCTATAATTTAGATATTGACATACTGACATAAGAATAAGAGTACAGTCCAATGGAATTAAATAAGCCCAGAAATCAATCCTTACATTTATAGTCCATTCATTTTGATAAGGTGCCAAGATCATACAGTGGGGGAAAGAATAGTCTTTTCAATAGATTGCATTAGGACAACTGGATACACAAATGAATTAATGTGGACTTCTATATCACACTATATATAAAAATTGGTTTAAAAATGGCCCATAAACCTAAATTAAAGAGTTAGAAACTCTTAGAAACAAAGGCAAGAGGTTTAGTTCAACGGTTCGGGCACCTGCCTGGCATATGTAAGGTTTCAAGTTTGATCCTTGGTAACGAACAAAAACACTGGAGTAAGTATTAGCAACTCTGAGCTAGGCAATGATTTTTTAGATATGATACATAAAGCATAAGCCATAGAAAGTAGATAAAAGCTTTTGTATTTTTTTTTGTGTGTGTGTGTTTGTTTTTGTTTTGTTGTATTGAGACAGGGTCTTGCTTTGTAGTTCAGGCTGGCCCTGAGCTCAGCCTGAACTCACATCACAGCAATCCTCCTGTCTCTGCCTCCTGAGTGCTGGGATAAAAGGCGTGAGTCACCACGCCCAGCACTGTGGTATGTGGCACTGATTGCTGCTGGGCATGAATCTCCAGGCCCAGTATTGTATGTGGTTACCGGGGATCGAACCCGCGTCCTTGCGCTTGCAGGGCAGGCGCCGGAACCACTGAGCTAAATCCCCAGCCAAGCTTTTGTGTTTTAAAAGACATCTTCAAGCAAAGGAAGGACAATCTGAAGAATGGGCTTCATATACAGAGTATACACTGAATCCTCACCACTTAACAACCTAAAAACTAACAACTAAATTAAAAATGGCCCGGGATTGGGATTCATATTTCCTCAAGACAACAAATGACTCAAGCACTTGAAAGGATGCTCAACATCTCCGGTCATCAGCAAGATGTAAAACGACACCACAAGGAGATACCGCCTTCACACAAAGAGCAGATAGGGAGAAGGGCTGGCAGGGAGGCAGGGAGATTGGAGCGTCACAGAGCTGGTGGGAGGGCAACATAGTGCAGCTGTTTTGAGAAACTATGGCCATTCTTCAAAATGTTAGAGGTAGAAGTTCAGTAAGACTCAGCCCTTCCACCCACGAGAAATCGAAGCACGGCAGGAAGGAGGGGAGGAAGGAGGGGAAGAGGCAAACTGTGCACAAATGTTAGGAGCTGCCTGTTTTCCCAGTTAAAAAGTAGAAAAGACCAAATACTGATAAGTGACATGTGGACAAACAAAGTAGCGTACATTCCTGCAGCGGAATTTTATTTAGCCATCAAAATAAACTCCCCAGTCGATATGCTGCTGAAATAGGAATGAAGCTCAGAAACGTGGAGCTCAGGGGAAGAAGCCAGTCACTGTGGAACAGGCCCATTTACACGAAGCGCCTTGGATCACAGATCTGTGAGCCGAAGGTAGATGTGCGGCTGTCCGGGGCGGAAGTGGGAGGGCACTAACAGATCCGAGGTTTCTTTGGGGGGTGATGAGCATGTTGTGAAATCAGATTATGGAGATGGCTGCATTATGGACTTGGGCACCCACATGGGTGAATTTATGATAGGTCGATTTTGCCCAAATGAAGTTGTCAGACGCACGGACTGGGTGGCATCGGGTTGAAGCAGGGGCCTGGCCTCCCAAGGGCTTTGGTGAGTTCCAGCTGTTTCTCTTTCGCTCTGAGACTTGGGAAAAATTTGCTGACTGTTTAGTCTCAGCTTTCTCGACAGAGAACAGTGCTCGCCTCACCGAGGATGCTGTAGGACGGAACAGGACCATGTGTGGGATACAGCTGGGCACGAGTCACCCGTCCACTGCCAACCCTTTAGGTCATTAGGAGGTTTCTGTCCTGGTGCAAGAATGTGCCCTTAAATGGAATGCGCCATCTTTAAACCTTCCTAGCCTTGAAATTGCTTCCTTTTAATTCATTTTATTTTATGTCTTTGTTTGTTGTGGTACTACAAATTGAACCCTGAGCTTTCTCACTGAGCTACACCCCACCCCTCCCCCTGATTCTTTAGAGGCAGGGGCTTGCTATGCCCCTGATCACAGGCTTGGAGTTCAGGCGTCTTGCCTCAGTGTCCCAGAATGCCGAGAGTACAGGTATGGTGCCGAATAACTCGGGCTGATTAGGTGAATGGAAGATTCGTCTGCCTCTTGTTACCTATAGTGTGTACCCAGGTAAACATCTGGACTTCGGCTGTACTGACTTACAGTCACCCAGAGTGATAGCCAGCCCTTGGAGCTGATCGAGTTCGTAACTCAAAGGCCCGCTGTAATTTGTCCCCTTAAACCGGTGTCCTTTTCCTGGTGTTTTGTTTTTTCTATTCCACTTCCTAGCTTATCTTTCTATTTCTCCTTTCCTAAAAACTAGCAAAAATAGCTTTACAGGCATACCTCCTGGATGACAGGGTTTTCCTTCCACAGAGTCCTCCCTCTCTCTGAGAAGGAGATCAGGGACCCCCTGCTCCTGGCCCTCACCGACACTGAGTACAGTGGACCCTTGACTTCCGAACTCAGTTCATTCACGAGGACTGGTTGTAACTCTAGTTGGTCAACTGAGGGCTCGGGCTCCTCTGCACAGCCTTCAGTCTCTCCTGTGCACAGGCAGGTCTGAGTCCTCAGAGACAGCAGCCCGGGATTCTTCAGTTAACCCCACGCAGGAAAGGGCGCTGTCCTGTTCCTTCCAGAGCTCTTCAGAGGTTGAAAGTGTATCTGAGACCATCTGGTAGCACAAGTGGCCAGCGTTTGGGTCCTGATTCAAGACTTCAGTTGTAGGTTAAAATTAAAAGTCCTGCTATAACCCAAGTTGTTCGTATGTCAGGCCTATTGTAACTTGAGGATCCATTGTAGAGTCTTCGGATGAACCTAAATTACTAATAATCACAGAAATAGCTGACGCTGCTCGTTCATGCAGCCGAGCACCACACTGAGGCTGATGCACCACAGCCTGAAGTATGCTCGGGCACTCAAGGCCAAGGCGCTCAACTCGTAGGGCCTCAGGACACTGTCCGCTTAATACAGAACATCTGCTCTCAGTCAGAGTGGCTGATGGAGACCCGAGCCCAGACACAAGCGCTTGCCTCCCAGGTCTGACTGGACAAGCTACCCAGCTGCCCAGGGTTTGTTTTTCATCTCTGAAGCAGAGACACAAATTCCATGAAGGGTGCTGTGCAAAGCTGTCTCTCGTGCTGCTGTGGGTAAGCTGCTGGCAGGGTGGGCGGCTTGGGCTTCGTTCTCATACTGGCTCCTTGTTTGAAAGCCCAGGGCCCGGGCTGATCCAGGTAGAGCTGGGAATAGTCAGGGCCCATTCTACTGATCTGTCTGCGACATGCTGCTCCCTTCCCAAAGACAGCTTCTAGGAGCACAGTGTGACCTCTCTGTCCTTAGCCTACCTGCCCTGTTTCCCTGCAGGGCCGGGGTATCTCACCAGGGTCACACAGCCACTGGGGCAGAGACCTGAGTCCTGACCTGCTGGTTTCTGCCTCAGTAGGATCTTCTGCAGCCTCAGGGGAGATTATGGGCTGTCAGAACCCCCAGGCTGCACTCCCTCCCTCTCTCCCTCCCTCCCCCCCCAGGGATAAGCCCATAATGAGTTAAGTGGAGTGATTACAGCTGGCTCTGGAGGGGTGCTAGTTTTTGGTAACCAGCTGGCACCCCTCGGGCTCTTCTTTCCTTTCTGCAGTGGGTGGAGAAATAATCCTGTACCTTCTAGTCTCCCGCCCTCCCCTGTACTCCAGTCAGCAGGGTCTACGCAGCAGTGGAGGCCAAGCGTGCACCAGCCCCACCTGCCTCCTCGCAGGGCTCTCAGTCAGGACAACAGATGACACAGGGTGAGGAAAAGCCAGGTGGAAACAGAGAGATAGGCGATGCCGAGCCACTGCGTGGCTTGCAGCTCTGCGGAACGCAGGGGACGGGGCTGGGTCTTGGAGGTGGCGCATTGTGAGGCTCTTCCATCTCCATGGCTTGAGTCCCTGCCGCCCTCACGGCTGGCTCCTCATCCCTCCAGCCCGGCTCAGAGTGGCCTTCCTGATGTCTCTGTCTGTATTCTGTGGCACTAACACGGTGCCTGATACTAGGCGATTAACGAAGAGTAGACGCTCAGTCTGCTCAGGGTTCTGGAGGGTGGGAGGTCCGAGAGCATCAAAGCTGGTGCAGGCTTGAACCTGCAGAGGGTCATTTTGTAGCAGGCGACACGGTGTGCTGGGCATCACGGTGACATGGAGCAAGCTGGCCAGAGTTTTCACCAGCAGCCAAGTTTTGGTCACAAAGCTCCTTCTGTGACAAACCCCTTAACCCACGAATAGAGGAGCAGATTAACATACTCAGCCCAGTTACCTCTCAAAGGCCTGACTCTTGTGTACCATGATGTGGGACTTTGGGGACTGAAGTTCCTACGGTTGACATCTGACTGCCCTGCTAAGCCAGCCCTGAGCCCTCCAGCCTGTCTCTGCTCCACTTTCCTTTGGGCATATGAACCCCTCCAACAACCTGACCATTTTATTTGCCTGTGTTTATTCTCTGCCCCCCCCCCAGGAACTCCAGAAGGTGGAAAGTGTGTCCATCTGGCACTTGATTGGATGCCCAGCTCCCAGAGCGATGCTGAGCAGCGGGCAGGTGTTTGGTGATTGTTGATGAGTGAGGGAATGAAGGAATGGGAGTGGGAAGTGGAAGATGGGACTTGAGCAAGAATTCTACTTCCTTCTGGTACTAAAACTTGCAGAGTGGACTTGGGCAAGTTGCTTATCCTTTCTGGTTAAACTCACTTTCTTTCTTCAACTCCAGATGAGAGAGAGTATCTCAGCTGCCTGCTCAGTTCTCTCTATAGTGATGTCAGTATTGCAATAGATCTTTCTTTAGACATCTCTCTTGCCCATTAAAATATGTATTTCTTGAGAACAGAGAATACAACTTAATCCCCAGGCTGACCTAGCAATGTGCTGGACAGAGGAATAGGGTGAGGGGGAGGCTGAGTGGATGGACAGGTGGGTAAATGAGTGGGGGGATCGACTGAGGGCTGGCTGAGTGGGTGGGAGGGTGGACAGGTGGATGGATTGGTAGACAGATGGGTGGGTCGCTGGGTGGAAGTGAATGTCTGACTCTTCTCCCGGGTCTACTGACTGTGAGATCAGGGGGTTCCTATAAGCAAGGACCATCACGAAAGGAAGTCTTTATCTTCTTTGGCCTTTGAGTGTGGACACCCTCACTCAAGTTTTTCAAATCCGTTCCCAAAGGTGAAGAACCAGGGCCCTTGTGTTCCTGCCGTCCCCTCCACCCCCAGCCTCTAAGGGAGAGAGCCCCCTGCCACAGCTCTGGGAACCCCGGGGTCAGAGTGACGGCGCAAAGGTGGCATCTGACATGATCTCAGCAAAGAGCCGAGAACGGGGCACGTTGCCACACCACCCAAGAGCCGAGTGTGTGAAGGTAACGCAGCAGCAGCCCTGGCGAAGGCGGGGAGTAGAGGGAGCGAGGGCAGAGGCCAGAGCCACACAGAAACATTTCAGGCTTCATTGTCTGCAGAAACTACTTAACGCTGATAATATACCATGAATAATAAATATGACAGTAAGTGTGACTGTGTCAATAAAACTTTATGTGTAGACCCTGAAATTTAAATTCCATATCATGTTCATATGCTACACATATTATAGCTTGCCAGGTACTGTGTACAGGCTTCTCATCTCAGTTATTTGAGACACTGAGGATGGAGGATTTCAAGTTTGAGGTCATTCCAGGCACTTAGCAAGACCCTATCTCAAAATAAAATTTTGAAAAGGTGGGCCGGGGATATAGCTCAGTGGTTCCGGCGCCTGTCTTGCAAGTGCAAGGGCCCAGGTTTGATCCCCGGTAACCACATACAATACTGGGCATGGAGACTCACACCCAGCAGCAACCAGTACCACATACCACAGTGCCGGGCGTGGTGGCTCACGCCTGTAATCCCAGCACTCGGGAGGCAGAGGCAGGAGGATTGTGATGTGAGTTTGAGGCTGAGCTCAGGGCCAGCCTGAACTAAAAGTGAGACCTTGTCTCAAAAAATCTAAAAAAAAATTTTTTTTTGAAAAGTCTGGGAGAAGTGGCTCAGTGATGAAGCGCTGGCCTAGCATGCAGGAGGCACGAAGCTCTGGGTTCCCTCCCAAGCACCACAAGAAATAGTTATTTTTAGATATTTTTTCAATTATTACAAAAATGTCAGATCTCATTTTCACCTCACAGTTCTATAGAATAAGAGGTGGTGGCTAGACTTGACCTGTGGCCATAGTTCGCCAGTCCCTGAGGTAGAAGGGTAATGACAGTTTGGGTCGATGGTCTGAGAGGGTTTCTGGGACAGGGACGGAGCCAGAAAGGGGTCTGGAGGGGCACGGTGGAGGTTTCATCGCAGGGTAACCGCAGGGTCAGACAACCACCCCGACCCCTAGCCAGGCACGGGAACACGTGAGGCAGGTCAGCTTCGTCACGTAACATGTTCCCAGTGCAGTCAGCAGCTTCTGAGCTCACTCTTGGCTACCCACCAGCCCATTGTATAGATTGCTCAGCATTTACAAGAAGCTCAGATTATTCTGTGCACATTTCCAGATTTTCACTGCAGGAAATTAATGTTTTTTTGTTTTTTTCTTTTTGAGACAGGGACTCATTAGGTAGCCCAGGCTAACCTTGATTATCTTGCCTCAGCTTCCCAAATGCAAGGATTACAGGGGTCTCTGCTAACGAATAAAAATTTTAAAGTTAAGCAACATAGAGGAGGTCAAATGGAGCAAGGAGAGCCTCGAGTACAGTTCGGTTGGCCGCTGTGGGCTCAGCAGCTAGTACGGCTGGTTTGAACTGGAGTGACAAAGAGAGCTTCCAGCCTGGGTGTCTGCCAGCAACGGCGGTGACCGCTGGGAGGGGGTGAGGCCTGCATCCACCGGGTGAGCAAGGCTGACATTCCAGGAGGGTCCTTCCACTGAAATACTGCCGAGAAAATTGTTGAAGTGACGTAGATGGGCTGCGAAGTTTTACACTGTGGAGTCGGCACAGCACTGCTCATTCATCTCATCAGCGCAGCTCAGTGACTTTTGACCACCACGCTTCCCACAAGCGGCTCCACTCCCAGGCGAGCACTGTTCCGTCCTCTGTCCACCGAGTCAGTGAGGACAGGCCTCATGCAGCTCATGCTATTTGGGGCCCGGCTGCCTCTTAGCGTTTGGCTTGTGATAGGGTCGGGTTTTGCTCCCGGCACCCACACAGGCAGGAGCCCTTAGTAAAAACCCTGGTGTGTGGGAGGAAGGAGCATCACACACTCTGGCCTCACTCACCGAGGCCAGGAGAAGCAGGCTGACTGGCCAGAACCAGGGAAAGTGTGAGAGGAGATCCTGGTTCAAATCCAGATCTGCCCCACTGCACGATCACACCGTCAGCTGCTGTAATGCCCGGGAGGCGCTCTGCCCTGTATCCGCTCTCTGCTCTTCCTCCAACAGCACCCCAACCACCCTGTGGGGGGCACCAAGTTTTCCCTGGGTGCATCTCCACGAGCTGTCATTTCCCTCGCTCTCTGAAGATCAGGTCTGGGATTTAGGTAGTTAGGTCAGGTTCCAGGGGCTCAGGGTCCCAGTGTAAAGGACCCCCAGAGTGCAGGAAGCAGCCTCTTCCGGGCCCGGGCTGTAGTGTGGAGTGGACAGGCAGGTGTCATCCGGGCTGTTATGGCTGTTTCCTGGGCCCGCTGTCACAGGAGCCCCGAGCCCTGGCTCCCTGTGGGCCCGTGACTCAGACCTAAATCCGCCCTTGCTGAAGCTGGAAGGCCAGGTCCTGCAGCTGCTGGAAAACTCGTACCACGTGCGTTTCAGAGTGTGTGGCCAATTGCAGTTCTCAGGGCAAACCCAGGGCCTTGTACGCTGAGCACATACTACGCACCTGAGACCCATCAGTAGCTATCGCCTGTGGTTTCCCAGCTCATTTTGCCCCTCTGGGACATGGGCTTCTACAGCTGGCACTCTGGCTAGAGAACCACAGATAAGGGGTGCCAGTGGGCAGTGCTCCCTCACCCTGCTCTGCACCAGCCTCACAGGGGAGCTTAACGACCTAACGCCCGCTCCCAGCTGCTCCTCATTCAGTGAAACCAGGAAGTTGGCCCGAGCCTAGAGCGCAGCACATACAGCGGCCCAGCTGATGCCAATAAGCGGCGATCATGGGTAATCAGCTCTGAACCGCCCACCCTCGCAGCCCTATGTGGGGGGGCGGGGGCTCGGCTTGGGCGTCCGCGTGGCCCCCGGGGCAGACGGCTGAGTGGGAGAGTCCTGCTCTGTGTGAGACCTCCCTCAACCCTGGGTTCCACAAAGATCTCTGCCGAAGCCGGATGAAATCCTGGGCTTAGCTGGAAATCTTCAGGTAATTTGGGCGGCCTGTGTCTGGCAGCTGTGAGGAAGCTGCGCTCTCAGGGCTGGGCTGTGCAGAGGTCACCTGGGCTGCGGCCTCACCTCCAAGACCTGGCACAAGCTCGACCTGACACAGGAAAGCTGATTTCAAGCATGGACCCCACTAGGCACCAGTCGGGGAACTCGGCTGGGAAACTTACAGAACGCACTGGACTATGGGATAATTCCTGCGCTATGAGCAGGTGCACTTCAATCCGGCACGTGCAAATGCCTGGATTTAGAGACGGGCGACGCCAAGCAGAGCCTGCTTTGTCAGCGGGTGTGTGCGTGGCCCTGATGGTGACTGCTCTAGATGCATCGTGTCAAAGTGGCTCTGGAGAGCGACGCAAAGCAGAGCCTCACTGCCGGGAGGTGCGGCCTCAGGGAGAGACAAAAGTGAGTAACCACAGCGGAGCCTAAGCAGCCCCACTTTAGGGCGCTCCGCTCTTCTCCCCCACTTGCTCTGGTTGTTATTTGATGAAGTAGACTGTTGTTGGGTAGTCAGTCCTATGTCCTCTTCCCCGTCACCTCCCCTCCTGTCACCAGCATCAGGCCTCTTGCATCTCCTATGTTTGTGCGTGGAGGACCGCGGAGTCCTTTCCCTTGTTCACGCCCAGGGTCTGACTTGCAGGCCGCTCTGGGCAGTGTGCTCACCCCCTGCTATTTCAGGTGATTCTCCTGATTCCCTTTGTGGCCATGTTAATAAATCTGCAGGGTCTTGTCCTACTGAAGATGGTCCATGGATCCTGCAGCAGTTCTGGGAACGGGCAGGAAACCGTACTCCACAGGCAGTGAATGGGGGGCTGGAGTTAAGCAGTGTGGGATCTGTGTGGCCACAGAGGTCTCACCAAGCAGCGTGATTGCTAAGGTAGGCATGGCCCCACTTGAGCTAAATCCCTGGCCCAAGAGGGCAATTCCTAAGTCACCATGCACTTTTTTTCTTCTCTGATTCATGCATGGTCAGGTCTGTCATGGGACCAGGGGTA